>JBBPBS010000170.1:6012950-6030043 GCA_037974835.1 Cicer judaicum
TTTAGAATTTTTTAACAAAATATGAATTAAATACAAATTTCTAAAGATTAAAAGCTTCAAAATATCATATTCAATTTATCATTTTAAAAAAAAAATCAAACTTTTGTGAAAGACATTATTATAATATTTTAAACATAGATCCAAAATATTATTTAAAAATTCAGACGATACATATGAGAAAACTATTATAGTTAAGATAAAAAAATTAAATCTAAAAAATATTAAAGTATTAAAATAAAAAATTTAGAAAGAGTAAAAGTATAATTTTTTTTTTAAAATTTAACTCTAGTTTAATTTCACCAAACAAATGAAGAATCAAATGATTATATCTTATTATAGTGATATATTTTGTTTAATTAATAAAATATTTCAATAAATATTTACATTAAAACATATGCTCCAATAATTGTGTACGACTTTTAACATCTAATTATACTCTCAAAAATAGCATAGACAAGTAGTCTTAAAATGAAAATTCAACAGAAAGTTTTATACAAAATGTATCAGACATTTTTCTTTAAAGCATTGATGAAGATAGATGAATAAGATAGATATTATTGTTGTTGTTGGCATAACCATTTTCAACGCCTCACAATTTTTTTAGTTTTTTCTTTTCCTTATTTATGAATACAACGCCTAGAATCTTTACGTATCAGTTACAATCTGCCACGAAATGGCCCCACACAAGAATCTGCGACCGTCCAAAAATATATAAAATCCGAAAAGAAAAAAAAAAGTCTTATGCAAAGAAAGTATCGAAGTATTCTTGTTTACTTTTCTAGCAATGAAATATTCTTGTTTATTTTATAGAAAATATTTAGTGTCCCAGTCCAAATTAAGAAAAACTTTAAATTAAGAAAAACTTTAAGAATCATTATGACATGCTTATATTCTATATAAAATATAATAATTAATAATGCATATGCTTCAATAATCATTTAGAAAATACGTCTCTATTTTTAAATATTAGATCCAATTTTTACATATTTCTTTTTATAAGATATTTTTAATTACATTTCTTTATTGATATAATTTTAATGATAAATTTAATTTATATACATTGTCAGTATAATTTTTTTTAAATTATTAATTAATCATAATTGTTAAATTATTAATAATTTTTTACTTTTATTATATTTATTAATAAAATTACTTATATAATTAATTATAATTTATTATTGGTGTAAAAATTTTATATTAAAATTGTATGATTTTTTTTAATAATATTTAATAATTGCAAAAACATTGATATACAAACGTGAGTGTAATCAATAGATTACTCAACCAAAAAATATTATAATAAAAATATGTATATGATTATTAACTTAAGTGTTAATGATTTATCAAATTTATAATTTTCTGAAATAATCACAAATGTGTGTTTTATATTAAGAACGTCTTAATTTTTTTTCTAAAAAACATTAACTAATTTTCTTTTTTTTAAAGGATAAATCTGTTAAATAATAAATTTAATACTAATATAAATTTTTTAAATTATCATAATTTAATAAACAGAATTCTATATTTAAGGAAGAAGATAATAATACTAATTGGAGTTGGTTTCATAAGTCTCTAGTTGTTGTTGACAAAAAAAGGTTGCTTCTTTGGTAGCTTTGTTTGACAATATAAAGATCATTTGTGTCGGTATCTGAATCTCTCCTCTTTTTCTGTTTCTTGGGTATGTTCTCAAATCTCAATTTACTTTTCTTATTTCTTCTATTTGTTTTTTAAATCGTGCTTATTTATTATTATTATTTTATTATGTCATTCTCATACTTGTTTTTGTATATAATTTTATCTTTTTAATGTATGTATTCTTCATTGCAGTTGTTTATATGCTTTGCTTGATTTTCCACTACAAGACTCAAACTTTCATTTCTGTTTTGATTCAAAGGTGAGTGTTTCTCAACTATATCATTTCTTATAATTCCAAATGGTTTATTTTTCTTCCTTCATTTATAGTGTTTTCTCTTGGAACTATGATTATTTCTTTGTATGCTTGTTTAAATCTTTGATTCAAATTGTCAGAATTTTGTTTTCAAGCTCTCAACTTCTCTGTTTATTATTCTATTGAGATTCCATTATCTCAAATTCAAACTCCTTTGATTGGGTAGATGAGACGGTAAATACCTCTAGAAACTCATACACTCAACTGCGAGATTATGTGTTCGAATTCGGGATATATTGCCCAACCGAACAATTTTGACATTGAACTATGACTTAACGTCTAAAATTTCAACATTTTAGCTTCAAAGATTGCAATTTTTATTTTTGCATTTTTCTTCAAAAGGGTTATTAAATCTTCTTTCTTTTTAATAATTGTCTTATAAATTCTATACATTTTTTTTGTTGAAAAAAATTGAACTTTCCAAAGGGTAATCAATTATGATGTTTTTTTTTTCTCAATTGGGTCATCAAGATCTTCTACTTTGTCACCACCGCCACTAATATATTGATTACATTTAATTAATTTATTTTCACAAATTATTATCGGGATCAACATGTCAGTGTTATGTCTGGTGTTTATGTGACTATTTGTGCTTTATATGTCCTTGTTAGTATTGCATGTAAAATCAAAACATCAATTTCAAACATGTTTTTTATTCACATGCAGAAAGTGATGGCCTTAAAGACATTTGAATTGTTGAAAGGGTGTGCAACTCATCAAGAGATAGTGAAAGTTCTTGCAGGAGTGGCTATTAATTTAGGTGATGTAATTGATGATTTGAGTGTTGTGGAAGTGAATCCCTTAAAGGGTGCAATGACAAATGAGGTTTTTGAGGTGAATTGGCCAACAAAAAGTGATTCTCATCTTAGAAGGGTTTTGGTTAGATTATATGGAGAAGGTGTTGAGGTTTTCTTCAATAGGGATGATGAAATCAAAACTTTTGAGTGTATGTCAAAGAATGGACAAGGTCCGCGCCTTCTTGGTCGGTTCACCACCGGTCGAGTTGAAGAGTTCATTCATGCCCGGGTATGTGATTAGGTTTTTTGTGTTTTCCTATATAAGTTAAGAGTTGTTATGGTCTAACAGAAGCGACTAGACTGGTGAAACAAAATTTCGATTATGTTGAAATAGACATTCACATTTATGAGAACAGAGATGATCTCTACACATCCGAAAGAAATGTTTTATTAATAAAACAAAAATCTTTTGTTTTAAAAAAAAAAAAAAGTAAATAAAAATCTATGTTTTTCTATTTTTATCAGTAAACTCTAGTTTTTCTGTTCAGATAATTTAATTAAATTAATGAAGTGTGGTTTAGTGTTTTACTCTGTAGGTTAAAAAACAAAAGTCTTGTGTTTTTTTCTTCTTCTAATCAATTAGTTCTAATAGTAAAGTGTGATTCACTTTTTTTGTGTAAATCTTTAACAGCTTGAAATAAAATGGAATTTTAAGTGAAATAAAAAAATAGAAAATATATTTTTGGAGATAATTAATCTTTGGTAAGTAAATGTTATGATTAATGAAGTTTCTGCAATGATTTCATTAGGTAATTTTGAAGTCTCAGATCTTTCTTTTCCATTGTGCTTTATTATTTTAGTCCCTAAAGCTTTTCTTTGGTTCTTCTCTTTTATATTTTATATATTCTCTTTCTCTCTCTAACTTTGGAGGAATGGAAGATTAGCCTTTTCAGTTAGTGGCACTTTAGAAATATTTAAGAAACATCTTTTAAAAAATTTATTGAATGGATGATATAGTATTAAAATAAAAGTCACCCCAAAAAAAGAATTGTTTAAAACATGCCTATCTTTGAAAGGCATCTGGAATCATATATTAAGCATAAAGTTAAAGGTAACATGTGTAGTGTTTATTTATTCCATTATCTATTTTATTTCGTTGATGGCCTTTTGAAAATATTGTAATGTATACCTTGTGCAACCAATGAGTTGCCTTTATTTTATATATAAAAGACTTTTATTCATCGACGAAGTCGGTGGATACTTCGCAGCAAAAACATGGTTACAAAAAAAAAAGATGAGTTGTGGAAGAACTCATAGTTTACAAACTCATAATAGACATTTTTCTTCTCTATTTATCAATGATTAGTTTGTAGACCCTACAAATATTAAAAAAATTGCTGTCTATCTCTGAAACCATTACAGTTGTAACTAACATTAGAGAATCAAGTTCATGTTCCTTTTCAATTTCTTGTGCATCAAAATAAATTCAAAGTTGTTGAAAATTGAAGATGACAAAGTGATAATTGTTTCCAATTTTTCGGTCTTTTAGACACTTTCAGCCGCTGACCTCCGTGACCGTGAAATATCATCTTTGATAGCATCAAAGATGAAAGAGTTTCACAATCTTCATATGCCTGGTACAAAGAAGGCTCAAATTTGGCCGAGAATGAGGTAACAGATCAGACTCAGACCAATCTTCAAAATAAAAAATTCTAATGCTTTACATAATTATATATGCTCTCCATATTTTACTAGGAAGTGGCTTAATCATGCCAAAAGTTTGTGCTCTCAAAAGGATATCAACAATTTTGGGTTGGACAATCTAGATGCTGAAATAAATATGCTGGGGGAATTGTTATCAGAAGGATATCAAGATATTGGTTTTTGCCACAATGATCTACAATATGGTAACATTATGATAGACGAAGAGACAAGATCAGTCACTTTAATTGTAAGTTATCTTTCTAAATTGTGCATATATATATGTATATATATACTATTTGTGGTTCGAGGATCATTGAGAGCAACAAGAGACTAATGACCTAAACAACCAAGAGACCAAGGTTCAAAACCCTGGTAGGTTAGGTAACTTTTCAGGGTTTGAACTCTGAACCTTCTTGTTAGTACTTTTTTGGTGTTCTTTGGCTCACCAACCGAACTGCCTGTTAGGGACTGTTTTATTTTGATGTGGTCTTCATTTCCCTATTTTATATATTCCAACAGCAAAGTTAGTAACCATGCAATGTTTTGTATCAGATTATGATCTATGATAATACCACTTTATAATGGTCTTTACATTTTTCATCGGTCATATCCTTTGTATAAACTTACATTTGATTACAATTGTTTCTACTTATGAATGATATAGGATTATGAGTATGCGAGTTACAATCCTGTTGCGTACGACCTTGCAAATCATTTCTGTGAAATGGCGGCGAATTACCATAGTGACACGCCTCATGTTCTTGACTACAGTAAATATCCTGGTATTGTAATTACCGACAAACTTTACAACCTCTATTACATTTATGTTCAATGAGAATCTGAGATCAATCTCAAATGTATTCCTGCTGAGACGCCAACTTGTTTTATGGTATACCAGATCTCGAGGAACGTCGAAGGTTTATTTATACATACTTGAGTTCAGAAGGTTAGTTCCTTGACAAATTCAATCTGACAATCAAATATCCTGCCTTAGATGATGTTGAACTTGAAATCAGATTTACTGCAGCCAGATAAATCCTACATTCACGCATTCGGAAAATCAATGACCGTTCAATTGAGCTTATACGACTCTAAACCCTAAGTTTGATCTTAATCGAACAGTCACCAATGTCTGGCTGCGTGAATGCAGGGATCCCTGACTGCAGGGAATCCGGATCCGTGGAACTTGCATTCATCTTTTTAATTTACCCTTAATTTATATGCGGATTTTTCCAAGTTTTTTATTGCATTCTTTAAACTAACTAAAGTTAGATCACATTCAAGCTTTCAAAATGATATTATAAAATTTAAAGCATATTTTCAAAAATGTTGAATTGGAAACTTGTGAACAGGCAAAATGCCAAGTGATGCTGAAGTGGAGCAGTTAGTGAATGCTGCAGAGAAATACACCCTCGCAAACCATCTTTTTTGGGGCTTGTGGGGACTTATTTCAGTAAGTTTTATCTTTACACTTTCATAGTTACTCTAAAACTTACTTCTGTCAACTTAATGCATGTTATCAGTACCTGATGATACATGCGAGTTGTATCTCGATTCAGTACAAAACTAAACTTAATCGATATGAATCTCTACTATGTATGCAAGCCCGGTCCAAGGGCCAAGTAGTCCGAGCTAGGGCTTTAGGCCTAAAAATTGACTCAAAAAGAGACCTAAAATAATTCAACTTAGTTGCGAATATATGATATGATAGATTAGTTATAGATGTCCACCTAGGCCAGTTGATCGAGATTAGGGCCCTGCATTTGTCCTGACCCAAGTTTGAACTTTGTACAACAAAACTTGATTCTTTTATAAACCTTGTGTTATTTGTATTTTAAAAGGTCCCACTATAACATTTGTTTTAGGTCTCTAAACATGTTGGGTCTACATGCATCTATTTTGGACATGAGTCCTATCCTGACTTGTGATTAATTATGATGAATCTCGATTTGCTCTAACCTGCTTGACATAGTGTAATTAGCCTTTTTTTCTGTCAACTTTGTATATCAAGTCACTTTTCTTTTGTTGTTTCATTTATGACTTGAACCTTGAATTATTTTGAGGTATATATATGATATTATCAACTTATAATTTTGCTATGTCAGTTATTTTGATGTGTAATGTTCATTACGATTCATAATAAGATTTGATTTATGATTTGAATCTGGATTTGATAAGCATAGTTAAGTATTGTGTTGCTTTGTGTGTTGCAGAGTTATGTAAATACAATTGAGTTTGACTACAAGGAGTACTCAAGGCAGAGGTTTCAGCAATATTGGTTAAAGAAGCCTACTTTATTGACATGATTGCTTCTCATGTGTTTCTTAGAAAAGTTTAGTTTGGTAATTAATAATATCAAGAGGCATGGTATGCAGTAAATCTGTAAATAGTATATATAACTTAAAATGTGTGATGGATTTGACTATCTCTACAAAAATATAAATATCTTTGATTTGCAATCCCTCTCATTTTGGATTGAGTTGAGGGATAGAATTTAGTATTGCTAGTTATGTCATTTCATTTGTACGAAAATATTATATTTTATTGGAGTTAAAAAATATTTAAATTAAAAGGTACATCAAGGCATAGAGAAAGATCTAACAAACAACTCATCTCCTTCATGTTATCTTTTCTTTTTAATTTCTCTTTCTCAAATCAAGACAAAGAATATTATGTTTATTGCAGATGTAGTTATTCTATTTTTATTAATTTTTGAAATTGTTTTCTCTATTTTAAAATTGAACAGTTTTGTTCAACATTCTAATTTTTAAACTAAAAACTAATGACGCGACATGCTTTAAATCATATGATATATAATACAATGACGGAGAATGATTAATATTTATGGAATCACAATAAAACTCTATAAAAACATAGCTTTTAACTCCATAAATTTATTTTAGTAATTTAATTAATGACATATGAATAATTAATACATCTAGATAATTCTAGATTATGAAATTGTATGGTACATTATTTAAAATATATCAAATCATTATTTTTTTAGTTCAAAAAAATTTGAAGACGAAATCAAAACTGTCAATTTATAAAATATGGGATAATTTATGTGACAATAATGCCACTTGTTTATTAAACAAATGTGTTTTTGTTTGTTTGGCTGTAGAAGAAATAGCAAAAAAAACTAGCACATAATTACGAAGTCATGGATTCAAATTCAAAATATGATATACAACATAATATTAATATTTGTAAATTAAATTATATCTTACGGATAGTTCAATTCTTGACTTACCAATAAAAAGTTTCACTTATGCATAGAGGTATTCAAAGTTCTTTAAACCAGACTTCAATTCTCCCTATTATATTATATCATGTGAAAAATAATCATTTGTAATGCATCCTAAATTCAAGTTCAACATATTCATATAAAACTTAAGGAAAATGTACAATGTATAACATGTTCTACTCGAATGGTTATTACATCTCAAATGTTTGGTTTGGTTGGAAGAGTAGGCTATTGATGATTACTGAAAACAATTTATATTATTGACACTAATTTTGGCAATGCCATTTCACCTTAAAAATTTACGGAGAAGACCTATATGAAATAAATTTTTAATCCAAAAAGTTTTGTAAAATATGTATCCAACAAAGTTATTGCGTGGAATAAAGTGTATCTAATAAAGTTATAGTGTGTTTACGATTAATTACAACTTTTAAGGTTTACTTTCACGGTACGCTACCTATTTAAACTGAAAGAGATGCCATGGAGCGAAGACTATCGATGACAGAGTTGATCACAGAATGAGAACCACTGGTAGCAGCAAATGTAAGATGTTTGGGAGCTTCAGCTCTATCAAAATAAAATGCACCTGATACCAACTTCTCCTTTGGTTGTAATGCCAGCCATATAATTGTGTCTGCACCTTCTTCACTTGTTCTAAGCTTCCCCGAAAGCCTGTAATTATTTTTTTTACATCGGTTATTATTAGTAATTAGTATTGTTAGTGTGACAACATGTAATTAATTAAGTATATAACCAATAGGACTCTGTCAATTGTAGACTTTTCTGTGTTTAAAGGTAAATAAATTTGGAGGTTAAATAACTTTTTAATTCATGTAATAGACTTGTTTTGGTCACAGCACCTACAAAAAAGATTGGTTTGAAAAATAGGAGCATTTACTTTAAATTGTTTTGATTCTAGTTCTAGTAATATTTAGTCTATGTTTGGTTAGTTCTTATCATATGTGGACTATTTTAATTTTAGTCCCTAAAATATGATATCAATTTTATTTTATTCAACTTGGACTAAATATTACAAGGACAAAATCAAGACAACAATAGAGATATGTAAGGAACTCTGTTGCACCGACACATCGAATTAAAGACGTGTCCGGTGTACAACATCGACACTTTGATTAAACTCAATTAATTCATTTTCTCTTATTACTACTGGCGTCGACATGTCAATGTTATGTACGGTATCCTCATAGGTAAGAACAAGTATTACTTACGATTTTGAGAAGCTTGGCAAACTTTTTGCAACTCCAGGAGTCTCAGCCCAACCTGGATGCATTGAGTAAAATCCTATCCCTTTATTATTATATGTCTCAGCCCATTTTTCTGTTAGTGCAACCTGCCATTTTCAAATATATATCATAAAACAAACAAACATTAATGACAGATCACTCTAGTAATCTCTTTAAAATGTCACCTATCCTCTATTCAAGAAATAAGGATTCTGAAATATGTGAAATGCAAAGGCTGCACAATTCTTAGATTTGTTGCTTAGGGGGAATCTTGAGGCTAGTTCCCTGTCTTTGCAAATCTCTACACAACCTCAAACAGTCTCCTAAGACTTAGGTTTAATAGATTAACAATGTTGTTCATCAATTCGATATGACTTAAAGTGAGGCAGATTACTCAATATTTTATCATTATTTGGTCACGCTGTATTTACTAGTTTGTGTATGTTGACTACATTGTCATTAAAGGCATTGATCATTATGGTATTACTAAGATAAAACAACATAGTAACCACTTCAAAAGTTTACCATAATTTAGAATCATCCATATAACTGACCTGAACACGCTTGTTTCGAGCATACTGTTCCGTCCCGTTAAAAAAATTGCTCTCAGAATACTGGTACAGACAACAGCATAAATTATACAGAAATCTTATAAATGATTGAGTTGGCTGAAATCAACACCTTTACCTGTAGATCTCTGATCAAGGGAGTACTGTACATTCCACCAGAAGAAACTGTAATGACACGTGCATCGGGCGAAGTTTTCTCCAGTAATGGTACCATCAATTCAGTCATTGTGTAAGTGCCTAATACATTGACAGCAAAGTTCAACTCAAACCTGGAATAGAATAGGCAAAATTAAAAGCAGTTTTGTTAGTGGCACAATATCGTAGCAGAATTTGAACAATTTGCTATTGTTTTGCGATACACGATTTGGTACAAAGTGTTGTCAAATAGCAGCTATACCGAATTTGAACTAACATCTAATTTTTGTGATCAACGATTGAGAACACTAATTAAAACTTAAAAGACAACAGATTAATGATCACTACAGGTAGAGTTGGCAAAAAAATGTATTTCCGCATTAAACAAAACGACTCACCCCTCTGATGTGGTCTCTCGACTATGCTCAATCAAGCCGGCATTATTAACCTTGATGCAAAAAAATTCCAGATTAGATTTTATTCAAGAGAATAAATTGCCTAAAATTATAAAATAATCATATCAGCAGTTAATTTTTACCAGAATCACGGTGAGCTATCATGAATCTAAAAAATCTACCGTGATATCAAAGATAACCATAAGCTTCATTTGAATTGACTTATCTATTGACATAAGCACTTGACAGATTATGAAAACTGTTCATAACATGTCTGTAAAAAAATTTCAGCTAATTTCAATGAGTTCTCTAGATAATTTATTAAAACAACTTTTAGCTTATTTGAAAACAATTAGACCATATTTTCACTTTGACTATAGAATAACTTAATAACTTATTTATAAGCGCTTAGATAAGCTATTCATCCAAACAAGCCCATGATAAGTTGTAGTCTCTTGAAATAAAATAGTATCCATAAGTAATCTACAAATGTCCCCTAAATAATTTTTTAGTAAAGTTACCAGTAATTTCAACAATTCAGTGAAGTATTATATTATCACACAATATGATTTACAATTTACCAACACATGTACTGGCACATTGTTCTTAGAAAACCTTGAAGCAAGTGACTTGATATCCATGACAGATGACAGATCACAAATCTGCAAAAAAAAAGATTATGACATTTTTACTATTTCCAATTCAACTAAATTGTGGAAAGTGCCATAAAGCTTATGTTCAATACACAGAAATTAGGAAAGTCTAGTGTTTTGATGATTAAAAAATAAGATTGGTGGCTACATAACAGGAAAAAAAAAAAAAAGACAAGACAATACCTCCAAATATACATTTTGATTTCCAGTTTTAGTTTGAATTTGAGAAAGAGCAGCCTCTCCTCTCTCCTTATTACGACATACAAGATAGACGGTTGCACCACTAGAAAAAAAATCATTAACCATAGATATTAGAGTCCGTTTGTTACAAATTATTTCGTAAAATAATCACTATTGAAAGTTTTCATCTGTGTTTCAGTTACAACTTTTTGAAAAAATAATAATCTGAAAAAAATCTAAAAAATGCTTCAAATGAAAAGCTATTTTAGGGTCCATTTATTACCGATTTTACAATAAATGATTATGTTTCTCCAGCATAATCAAAATCACTTTTTTTTAAAAAAAATAGTTATAAAAAATGATTTTTAAAAGAAGCTACTGAAAACAACTTCTCATTTTAGGTAGTTTTAAGATTATTTTCAGATTCTGATATTAGAGTCTAATATCTAATATATACGGTTAAAATGAGAAGTTGTTATGAATAGTTTCTCATTAAAATCATGTTTTAACTGATTTTTTTTAAAAATAGTGATTTTCATTACAGTTGACAAAAACAAAACAGCTTCTGCTTTTTCAAAAATCTCTAATTGTATGTGAAAATAATTGTTTTTACAGATTATAACAAAAAACAAAGTTTAAGAAACAAAGATGAGAGAAAGATGAAAACCGGTGTGCAAGACCCTCGGCTGTCGCATAGCCAATTCCGGAGTTAGCTCCCGTAACAATGCAATTCTTCCCTGGTATTTTTGTTTCTATTTCCTCAGCTTTGAATTTCTTAGAATGGTCACTGGGAAAGTTTTGAATTATACATCAGCCATCCATAAGGCCAAATAATGACAGCACTTACATAAATCTGTGTATAGACACAATAAATAGCAGTTATCTACATTCATTTTCTATTATTTTGTTTTTCAATTTCGAAATATCATGAGACCAAGTTCAGTCGCAGACACAAATCAGTCTTATAAGCTCCTCGACGTAAAAAATTCGAAACAAACTCAATTTAAGTATAAAATGATTATTTCAACACAGTACAAGTTGATACTGGATAAACCAATACAACAAACAAATAAATTTACCTTCACTCAAAGAAAAGGGAATGAATTTTGGATTTGTTTTGCATCAACGGTCAACCTATATAAGTAACACCAATGTTGTGAGCTAAGCTAAGCATTATGAATTGGAGGGACAACTATAATTCAACTCATATAATAATAGTATTAATTCTTAGAATTGGGTTCTAGCCACTAATTCCGAAAATCTCATGGGAGGATAGCTCGCCTCAGACCCTGCTCCCACTTGTAACCACTATTTTAGCCATATCACTAATCAACGTGAAATCTCGATTGACTTCCTATGGCCAAGGACTGAATATTTGGAGCGTGAGATTTGGAGGAGCAAACACTTATTTAAGGTTGGAGGACCTCCAACCTCGGAAGCTAACTCATGGGAGGATTTCCCCCTCATAATTACTATTTTGGTTGTGTCACTAATAAATGTGAGATCTCCAATAAATCCCCTCACACCCTTGACCAAACACCTAGAGCATGAAGTTTGGAGGACTTGTAATCTATGAGTGGCCCAACAACAAATTTATGATAGACTCTGATACCGTTTTAGAACTTAAGTTTAAGCATAACTTAACCGCAAAAGCTAGTCACTAGGAATTATTTCGCTAACTACTACTTTTTTCATATCACACATCATTAGTGACCTAACCCTTCCTTGCCTCTTTAATATGCAATGTTGTCTAAGGTACAAAGAGTTAAGCAAGTTGAACTTGCAACTAATTGCCAAGGAACATACTTGTTATCACTTGAACGTGTGTGTTTAGTTCTACAATGACAAAATTTGATTTTAGTTAAAAGTGAGTTGAATGTAAAGTAATTTATGTTTGGATTAGATACATTTACCAAAAAGTGAGTCGAACAATAAATTTGAGCGTAAAAATCATGTCTGGATTCAAAAGTTATAAATCCCAGCTTCAATAGAATCAATTCCACCCAAAGACATTAAAACATGTAAAAATCAATTCTACACCTCCAGAATCAATTTTGAGGGGTCCAAAAGTGAAACTATGTATAATTCTAATCACGTTTATTTCCTACAGTAATTTAAAATACAAAGATATGGTTACATGAGAAGCCATTGATTGAAACTAAATGAATTCCTATAGTTTAAATCTAGTATGAATAATTAAGATTTAATATGAGCAACATTATATCATTTAGGAACAAATAATGAATAGAATATAATGGAATGGAATGAAAATGAAAATGAAAATGAAAGAAGAAAGTTACATACAGAAAAGCAGGTTTAGTGAAATTGAGGTAACCATAAAGACCAAAAGCAGTTTGTCTCCATGTCTGTTGAAATGGAAATACAGTGTTAAAGGAATGAATTGAAGGAATTAGAGAGAGAGAGAGAGAGAGAGAGAGAGAGAGAGAGAGAGATGATGGATGACCTTGAGAAGAAACATAGCGAGAGAGAAAGCTGTTGAAATGGAGAAGGAGAAGTGAAGCCGAAGTTGCAATTGGAATTGCAGTCTTCCACTTTTCATTTCATCTTCCAACCGCACTTTTCTCTAACGCGCGTTCCAGGTTTGGAAAATTATACTATAGGCAACGTAGCATGGATTACCACCGCTCTTTTTTTTTTCTGTAATCTTACTTTTTGTTTCCTTGATTTTTTCTATATACTCATTGCATAAGACTTTTGATTATTGTATGATGATTATAAAAATAAATAAATTCATTATGAAATTCTTCATTTTCTCTTAAGTAAATATAAAATCATTAAAAATTTATTATCTTCTCCTATTTTCTTTAATTGTGGGAATCTAACACAAGTTATTTGGCCAGAAAAAACAATGAAGCAATTATAAAAAATTAAATACATCTATAAATGTAATTCAGATAGTAAAAGTTATTGAAATATTTGATATATTAAAATGTATATTTCAATCTGTAATACATTTATTTTTTGTATTTAATGATTATGAATCTTATCTTTAGATTATTTAAAATAAAAAAAGTTGTATACAAATAGGGGAGTCTAATAATTCTTTAATGTATCTTTATTAATGAGTAAATGTATAAGATAAGGTGAGCTATAGAGTTTTAAGTAAACATTGTCCTCATTTAGTCCCTCGAAATATAAACTTTTAACAAAAAAAATAAATATTACATTTACAAGAAACTTAATGATATTATAACTACCTAAGTGCGTGAATGTAATGGATGGGATGAAGTGGAGGACATGGAAATTTCATCACCAAAGCGAACACATATTTATTATATATATTTAAAACACATCATCCGAATGTCACCTCATCTCCGAATGCCACCCTCGAATGTCACCTCATCTCCCAATGCCACCTCACCCCCTCGAATGCCACTTATATAAATATTTGCCACATCAGTCAAAAAGCTGATGTGGACCTCATATCCTTTTTCCCTCTGAATCGTACTCTCAATGTCTAATCTCCTTTAATCCTACTCTATTTTTTCTCTTTCTTCCACAATTTCTTTCGTACCTCTAAAATCTATTTGATAATATTATTTTATAATAAATTTATATATTATAAAATTATTTTACAATTATTTATAATTTATAAATTATTTTACAATTTGATAATAATTTATAATCTATATTATTATCAAATTATTTTATAATAAATTAATAAATTATTTTTATAATATTTCATGTATGTCTCTAATGTCAGACACATAACGTCCTTTATACATCTAGGAGCAGTAAGTATATATTAATACCTACACACATTTTATTTTTATTTGAAACATTTTCTACAGTTTTAAATAAACGATAACTTTGTCAATTTTTTTAATTTAAACAAAATATCACAAATCCATTTTTTTACTTTCTATTATTTGATTCTAATAATGTTTAGTAGTTGATCAATGCTATCAATTAAAGTCAGTGCCACCAAAGTGTTGAGATAAAATCTCTCTCAATTAGTTTTAATGATAACAAAATTAATTAAAAGATTATGATTGTGTTTAATGACTAATCTGTGTTTTTGAGTGTATTCATATAAGAAAACAGGTTATCATTCATCAAGGAAAAAGAAGAAAATTTTGAGTTAAATGCTAAGTATGGAAAGACTGAGGATGGCCTCACGAGCTGAGGAAACTGCAGTTCTGTATCCTCACGGTTTTGAATTCATTAAACAAGGGCATAATAGTATTATAAAATGAATTATTTGAATTCATTCAACAAGGGTAGAATAGTATTAAAGAATGAATTGTTTGATTCATTCAATAAAGGCAAAATACTATTAAAAATAATCAAAGAAAGACTTTTGAAGAAAAGTAGCAAGAATGCAAAAGAAAGGTACGAGGAATGATGATAGTAGCATGTGCCTATAGTCAACATTTTGGAATACATCCCAACACTTTATGAAAGCAACACATCATATCTTAGGCTTCTTAGGCAAAAGGCTATGTACCTTTATGTGATACAAAAGGATTATAAATTCAAATATTCAAAAAAGCAACAACAAACATGTCCTAAATAAATTGATCACATGTCTTAAGGCAAGAAAAGAAGAAAAAGCCTTCACGTGAAGCCTTCACAAAGTCTTGAAGAAAGGAATGAAAAGGACATCACATGTTCTTACAAGGCATTAAATGGAGGAAAGAGAAAAAGCTCACATGGGAAGCTTTATCAAGGCATTGAAGAAAGAGAAGGAAAATGACTCCACACAATATTCAAACCTTAAAGAAAGGGAAGAGAATAGGACAACACGTGCCCCCAAGTGCCAAGAAAACAGTTACCTCGTACTTGAACATGGAATGCATATTTCAAAGAATGGCATTTTCGTAATTATGAAGAAAAACCTTGGCATTTCTCAAATGAATTTTCCAACGGTCATAAAAGGCTTGGCTTATGAAATGAACATCACAAGACCTCTATAAATTACAGCAAGCTGATCTTCATCAAGACACAAAACACTTGCATAAAAAGATCAAGCGTCTTATAGCTAATCAAGAGCAAAACACCCTCACTTCTTACTTTCTTTGATCCTACACTATATCTTTGTAAATCTTGTGAGAAAATATTAAGTATCAATCACTCTCAAATCACTTTGTAATTTCCTTGTGAGTTACACTTGGAAATATTCGGAAATTGATTGTAAGCTTGGTGAAGCTAAAGAATACACGGGTTGTAATCATCCTCGGGTTGATGATCGATCTGTTTGAAAGTTAGTGAAATCTCACAAGGGTGTGAGGACTGGACGTAGCCATCTTTGGGTGAACCAATATAAAATTGTGTGTGTGTCTTTCTTACTCTACTCCTACTCTTTTGCGCAACTTAGATCTAACGATTTGAAGAATCTCATCCTCGAGCTAGCCATCCTCAGCGAGAGGATAGTTCTTAAAACACTTAGAAATTTTTTAAAACAGCCAAATCTCTATTCAACCCCCCTTCTAGTGATATTTAGCTACATCACAAAGCATTCTCCTGAACCATGCAAAAGTAATTTTATAAAAAAGATTATATCAATTTTCAATCATGCATATGTCTAAAATAGACATTTGTACCAATAATAAAATAGCAAGATAAAACTAACTTAAAAATAATATTAATGAGAAGTTGAAATATAAAAACCAAAAAGAACTATAAGTCATACAATGAGTATGTGAAAACGTTAAGCTAGAACATAAAAGGAGGAAATTAAAAAAATCTGAAAAAATGGTTGCTCTAAAAATAGAAAAGAAAATTATAAATTTAAATCCAATTCATAAATAAAAAACATATATACTAATAAATATTAGAGTGAAAGAAAATAATATAACAAACTCAACATACCATATTTTAACAAGTTAAATAAACAAGCTCAATACTATATATTTTAACATATAAAAAACATAATAAAGAGTAAAAATATACCATTTCTTTATCTCTTCTTTTGTCCGATATGTTGTCCAACCTTACCAAATTTTTTGTTATTTTATAAATTTTCATTTTAAAAAGTAATAGAAAGGGTGATATCGAAAAATACAAAAAATACTAGAAATAAACAAAATATTATTGAATAATATATATCAAAATCTATAAATATTTGTTTGTATTGAACCACCACAATATATCAACATGCCTCAAAAAAATCATATAACCCACTATTCATTTATAAAAAACATATAGAAACAACTATCATAAACAACATTTTATAAAATAAAATAAAAATACCAACATTTTATTAATATACAACATTTTTAAATTTATTTTCATAAAAAAAAAAGAGATATTTTTAAATT
>JBBPBS010000170.1:6032714-6057643 GCA_037974835.1 Cicer judaicum
GATCATATAACCCACTGTTCATTTATAAAAAAACATATAGAAACAACTATCATAAACAACATTTTATAAAATAAAATAAAAATACCAACATTTTTAAATTTATTTTCATAGAAAAAGAGACATTTTTAAATTAAAAAACTGCTACTCATAAACAACAACAATAATACCATAAATAAATAGTTGTGAACTAGTTTATATTAAATAGATAAATTAATATTTATAAAAGTTATTAAAATATCAAATCAAATATATATTTGATAAAAAATAATCAAATAAAAAAACATTAAGAAGATGAGAGGACACTTATAAGTAAGAAATATATTTAATCAAGAATAATCAAATAAAAAAAATGAGAAGAGGCTTGTAAAATGTTAGAGTTAGAATGCATTCTTTGAAAAAACAATCGATACAAATGGTTAATAAAAAATATCACAAAGTACAAATGAAGCATGATACAAAGTACACTTATAGGAAATAGTTTTATGGAATATTAACAAAAATATAGCACAAGAATAGATTCAAACAAAATTAGTTTTTTTGGCAAAAAGTAATAAATTTTTCGGTACAAAGATAAGTACAAAATTTATATAATACCAACAAAAATAACAATTTGTATTTTTTTTATATATTTATAAAGACTTTTTTGTATTAATGGTATACTGCTTCATCAATATACATTTCGTAGTAGTTTTAAATTTAGACTGTTTTATATTTTTAGAAAAGTTTTTTTGTTAAAAAAGAAGATAAAATAAAGTTCATACGAATGAGATCTACAGTGTATCGAGATAGTCTTCACTTATTTCCTTTTTTTTTTTAACTAAAGTTTTAGTTCCAACTCCTAGAGCTACAAAGTTTCAATTCCAACTACACGCGTTAATTAGTTATAATTCTTACGTACTTTTTTGTTTTTTAATGAAAAAAAAAAGATTATAAGTTAAATTTGTTATGTTTTATTTCTTACCACTATATATTATAGAATAACATTCACGACGAGTTCTTGAATTTCTTGGCGTAATATTTATCATCTCATTTTTTTCCACATTTCACGACGAGATCTTAAATTTGTTATCTTTTATTTCTTACCACTATTATAGAATAATAAATAGATGATCTAACCACTCGATTAATAACTTTGCATCACATGCTATTTGTCAATTTTGGCACAATGTTCTTCACTTCATTTCAATTCAAAGTTCAATAGTTCTTAATTTATTATCTTTTTACTTATGGTATGTGGCTTATACTCTCTAAATTATTTGCATCCAAATCATCTCGATAAGTGGTAATCCTAAGAAAAAAATCTAAATCGGTGCAAAAACAAAATCAAACTAAAATATATAATAATATAGATTTAAAATATAAAAAAAAAAACAGAATAAGATAATATGGATAATAATAAAGATTAAAAATGAGAAAAAGAAAATGAGAGAAAATATATATAACCAACAAAGTCTGTATAAAATGATCCCACTATCTGGTGTAATATCTCTAACACTTCCGTGTACTACATTAATAACTCCAATTTTTTCATCTTAATAATAACATGATATGCATTGAAATTAAATTAACACGTCTTTAAATTTACATGCTAATAAATAAATTAATTCAAGACTTATTCTCTTCAATTCAATCTATTACAACCTCATATATTCGTAATAGTGAATTCTAATAGCTTAGAAACATTTTTTTTTTCTTTCAACGATATTTCTTTTGATAAACAATCATTCTCTAAACCATACAATTGTGTCAGACACATTCTTCTAATAAACAAATTCTCTCCCCATGAGAATTCCTCACCAACCAATATTTCTTCAATTTGTTATTTTCTATTTTTTATGCATATCCCACGATAATCACTCCATGGTATCCAATGCATTATCCGTAAATTCTAATCGCTCTTTTTTACAGTTTCTCTCTCACATATATTTCTTCCAGAAGATTTATGCGTTGGTCAGTGCTGATCTTTACAAAAGTTAGATATATGGACTAGAAAAAACAAAATCAAGATAAGTTATACAATAAAAAAGATTTATATGACAAAGACAAAATCAATAAGATAGATAAGAAATTACCTTGCATTAATGTTACTAGATATGTTAGGGAGACAATATGATTTGATGTGGTATAATAGTAAGTGTATATTAATCACCTACACACATTTTTTTTATTTGAAAACAAAAACATTTTCCACTTATTTAAAACAGTTTTAAATAAAGAATAACTTTATCAATATTATTTTAAGTTAAACAAAATATCACAAATCTATTTTCTTAAGTTCTACTTTTTAATTCTAATAATGTTTAGTAGTTGATGAGTGCTATTAATTAAAGCACCATCAAAGCATTCTCTTGAATCATGCAAACTTAATTTTATAAAAAAAATTATATAAATAAAATTATATCAATTCTCAATCATATATATAACTAAGATAGACTTTGAAACAATAATAAAATAGCAAGATAAAACTAACTTAGAAATAATATTAACGAGAAGTTGAAATGTAAAAACAAATAAAGAACAATAAGTCACACAATGAGCATGTGGAAATGTTAAGCTAGAACATTAAAGGAGAAAATTAAAAAAAAAATCAAAAAAATGATTGCTCTAAAAATAGAAGAGAAAATTATAAATTTACAATCCAACTCGTACATAAAAATTATTTATAATTTTCTAGAAAGAATAAGACATGGTTTTTTTTTTCTTCTTCTTAACTTTAGCCATAAAATGAAAGCTCCAAAAGTTCAAAGAATAAATTATTTATACACTAAAAAAAATCAGGGCAATGTTAATGTCAAAATTTTCAAATAAAAACTTTAATTTGATATTTTTAATCTTAATCAATGAAAATAAAAAAATTAGTATTTTTAAAATAAAATAAAAAACAAAAACAAGTTACAATAATAATCCTCACTCAGTAAACAACTATGAATTAAACAACTTACTTACTCCATGTGCCTTGATTTCTAATAGGATTTAGGTGATTAATCTTCTTCCGATCATACATATTCATATCCCCTACATTCATTCATAAAAAATACTTGTCATAAACAAAAATATCAAAATCTATAAATATTTGTTTGTATTGAACCACCACAATATATCAACATGTCTCAAAAGAATCATATAAACCACTATTCATTTATAAAAAACATATAAAATAAAAAATACAAACATTTTTAAATTTATTTTTATAAAAAAAGAGACATTTTTAAATTAAAAAACTGCTATTCATAACCAACAACAATAATACCATAAATAAACGGTATGAACTATAAATTAGTTTATATTAAATAAATTAATTAATATTTATAACAATTATTAAAATATCAAATCAGATATATATTTAATAAAGAAGAATCAAATAAAAAAAATTAAAAAGATGAAAAGAGACTTATAAGTAAGATATATATTTAATCAAGAATAATCAAATAAAAAAAAGATGAAAAGAGGTTTGTAAGTAATTTTTTTTTTACTTTAATAATATTTTCTACCTTTATCTAAAGTTCCACACTACAATTTTTATGTCAGATGAAATGTTATAATGCAGTGTGCTTTTATAGAGGACGTGAGATATTGGAGTTGGAGTGCATTCTTTGAAAGAAAAAAAAAACAGTACAAATTAAAGGGAGTGCATTCTTTAAAAGAAAAAAAAACAATACAAATTAAAGGTTTACAAAATAAATAAATAAAACAAAATCAAACTAACATTCATAATAATAAACTTAAAAATAGAAATAAAAAAAGAGCGAGAAAAAATTTACCTCATCAATTTAATTTTAATAAGATTATTGTAAATATCTTGGAAAAACAAATTCAACTTCAATTCTATTAGACAAGTCAACTTTTGATGCAATGTCTCAACACCGTATACTCATTTTTTAATGGACGAGTAGAAAAAAAATAAGGTGAGGTGAATGGTGAGGTGAAAAGAAGAGGGAGTGTGTTTGTGTTTTATGATTTTGTTTCTAACTTTTTCATTTTATGTCTAGTGGATGTTGGAAAAACAAGAGATGTTGTATGTGAGATTTTAAGGAGTTATTTTAATGAGTGGAAGTGTGGTAGAAAAAAAGATGAGATTGCAAAATGTTTAATGATACAAGGTTTAATCTTGTCATTTGAATATAATTTATCAATGGTTGTGGATTCATGATCCTTGTGACTTGGTTTGGACTAATATATTTATTCTATTAAAGATTTAATCTTGTTCTTTGAATATAATTCATCAATGGTTGTGGATTCATGATCCTTGTGACTTGATTTAGACCAATCAAACTATTCTATTAAAGATTTAATCTTGTCCTTTTAATATAATTCATCAATGGTTGTAGATTCATGATCTTTGTGACTTGATTTGGACCAAACAAACTATTCTATCGAAGATTTCATCTTATCCTTTCAATATAATTCAATGGTTGTAGATTCATAATCCTTGTGATTTTGTTTAGACCAATCAAATTATTCTATTAAATTAGCCCATTGTCACATGTGTACTACCATTCTTGTCTTTTTTTATTTGTTCTCTTTGTTAATATATTTTTTAATGGTGATTGTGGGGTTTATATTTGGCCCATGGTCACATGTACTACCAAGCATACTAAACCAACACAGTAAACAAGTTTTTCATGAGTTAATTAGAATTATGAACCCAAATGAAATAACTCTTAGTAGTCATGAGTTAAAATTATGGATTAAATTAATGGACATCCTATTTGATATTTTAGAATATTATTAAGGAAATTTAAATGATGATAAACCTTGGAATAAAATAGTATATATTAAGATTATTTTTTCAGAAATTCTTTTAATAGTTATATAAAAGTGGGGTAGCCTAAGACTTATGTGATCACGGCCATCCAATTTTTTTAATAATAATACTACTTTTACTCTATGTAATATTTTATTTATCGTTCCAAAATTTTCCATAATTTTTTAAATAATATTACTACTTTTACTTTATTTACAAAAGACATTTGAGTTATAATGTAAGCAATAAAAGTTAATTTATTGATATATTTTATAAACTAAATCAGTGTCGGACTTTAATCATTTAATCATGTGGACAATACAAAATTTGTTTAAATCAGGTGATACAAAATTTTATACAATTATAGAATTGTGATTTGATCTGACATATAATTTTATATGTGTACAAAACGATGAGTATAGATGGTGTTTTCAATGTCAAATATAGAATTGTGATCTCACATATAATTTAGAAAAAAAAATTACATATGAATCTAATTGAATGTATGAAAGTAATTAAATTTGGTAAATAAATAAATAAAATATATTTATGTAAAAAAATGGAAAAAGGAATAATTATTCATTGTGACAGTTTTGAAAACCAAAATATATAAATCTAAAAGATAATTATGACTTAATATATATTAATTCATGACGAATTTCGACTAGATGTGACATGAAATATGTTAATAAATATCTAATTAATACAGATATTGTAATGTATATTATTTTAATTTTTTTATCTATAATCGATGTATTTTATGAATTGAATTGTTTTTATGAGCTAAATTGTAATTGTTGAATATATAGTTTTAAACTAGAGAAATTTAAACTAAACAACAATGAATGAAACAACTTACTCCTTTTGTCTTTATTCCTAATAAGATATTTAGTTGATCGGTGTCTCTCCAATGTAAAATCTTCTTACATTTATAAAAAATAGAGATGTAAAAATAGAAAATAAAATTAATATTAAATAAAAATAATAGAAAATCAAAATGTAAAATCTTCTTACATTTATAAAGAATAGAGATGTAAAAATAGAAAATAAAATTAATATTAAATAAAAATAGTAGAAAATCAAAATGTAAAATCTTCTTACATTTATAAAGAATAGAGATGTAAAAATAAAAAATAAAATTAATATTAAATAAAAATAGTAGAAAATCAATATCACACGTGTTGTGTTATGATATTGTCTTACCGAATATCCATGTTATTTTTATTTTTGTCTTTTAATATAAGACTCTTTAGAAAAAAATTTATTGACAATTCATACAAAATCCATCAAATTGTATTGTTCTCGTCCAATCAAGTTAGTTCAAAGATTTTAGAAGTTTAAAAAAAATATATAAGTTGATAATAGATAAACACAACTTTTGCTTACAAATATTTGGTGAACATTCTAATGAACCGTGTGTGGTTTATAGTACCTTTGACTTTACCATGTGACACGACAAGCATTGCACGACAAAGTCATCAAATAAAAAAAAAATTATTGTACGAGGATTGTTAAGAATAAGAATACAAGTCATACATACATAGACTGATTAAGACTATACATAACTAGGGATGACAAAATAGGTTGGGGCTTGGCCTCGCATGACGAGCTTGGCCTCGCATGTAAGTGAAAAATTTACATTTCACAAAAATAATTTTTTAATAGGAACCATCATCAATCATAAACATCTGAAAAAAATAATAGTATTTAAACTTAAAATATATTATATAATCCACCTACAAAGTCAAATGACAAAATTAAGTCACCACTAACAAAAAAAAGCAAATCTCAAAATAAATTAACCAAATTAACAATTTTAAAGAAGCGCAACAAAAAAAAAAGAGCAATGCAGATAGAACAAATAAGGTGCAACACACAAATAGTTAAAATATAGAATAATATCATGAGTAGGATATATAGGAGTTTATGGCTTTCCCAAAACTCATAATAAACATGGTATTTGTAATATAATAAAACACCTTATTAATTTCCGTTCTACTGAGACTTCAACTTGATTCTCAATAAAGATGAGAAACAAGGTGGTACTATTTTGTCTAACTCTTATTAATTTATTTTGAGATATTTTGAATCTATTCGAACAATGTGGATGACTCTATCACATGAAAGAATCATCAAGAGAGTACTAATAAGATTAGTGCTCACTTTCATTATTGTTTTATTACATTTCACATAATTCTATTTATAAAGGTCAATAATTTACTTGTTACATCTTCAATCGTATATTAGTCCTATTTAGACTTTGTGGTTGGAGCAAAATTAACAGATCGTTTAGTAAAACCTAAAATTTAAACACTTTAAGACGTGAATTTCGAGAACAATGTTAATAACCGATAAAAAATAATCACAATAATATATACTTATATAAAATGTAAATTAAAATAATAATAAAAAAATAAAAATTTACATAATTATTTTAAAAAATGAAGAATTACCAATAATTATTTTAAAAAAATTAAACTCAGCTTTAAAGAGTTAAATTCATTCATAATCAAATATATAATAAATTATCGAACAATATTTTTTTTTATGTGAATAATTAAACTATTTGCAAGAAATTAAACATTAATTTTATTTTTAAATATTGTCATTACAATTTTTA
This sequence comes from Cicer judaicum, assembly GCA_037974835.1. Taxonomy (NCBI): domain Eukaryota; kingdom Viridiplantae; phylum Streptophyta; class Magnoliopsida; order Fabales; family Fabaceae; genus Cicer; species Cicer judaicum. Next base: position 6,040,079 of record JBBPBS010000170.1, read on the forward strand.
TAGACTAAAAACGTTAAAATAATGTGAATAAATCTATAAACCAAATGATAATTTTTTTTGACATTCCAATTTTTAGCCAATAAACTTATTTGGATAGCTAAATATATATTACCAAAGTAACTAGATATAAAAAATATACTTATTCAAACAAAATTAATTTTTTAGGTAGCCTTGGCTACACCATTGTTATGAGAGTGAGGGCAAGATCTCGATCTTGACAACATTGTTAACGAACAAGGATACTAACAGAAGATGAATTTTATAGAAAAAGAAGATGCAGTAGTTGTATTTCTCTTCCATTATGTATTCAAAGTTTGGTAAGGCTGCATTAGATTGTTTCCTTGATTGAGAGATCAGAGAGGAGTGTCAAAAGCAGAAAACATCAACTTACATAAAACGAAAACAAGCTTTTATTTTTTATTTTTTTATTTATATCAAGTAGTCCAGTAGCAAGACTCATATACCTTAAGTATAGGGAAATGTAGAATCCCATATTTGAACTTTGAACCTCTCCATATCAATAATCTTGCAGCTACAAACTGAATTGAAGTTGTACTTACGAGACAAAAAAACAAGCCTTTATTTCTATAAACTTGTAGAGCTCTCATTTAAAGATCTTACATATGATATACACTTCAATTACACAAGTACACATATAGGACACAGCCATTCAAACATCTAAATCTAAATCCTATTGGAAAGATGAAAGAAAAAACATAAAACTATTTCCTCTTTAAATATTGAAGAAGTAGAAAAAAAAAAGAATGAATCTAATATCTAGTGGTGGCAAACTGTGTGTTAGAAGTTGCAGCAGCTATTACTGTTGCTCCTTGAAATTGAAATTCTGGACATACTTAATCTCTGTAAAAAATCCCTGCACCGGAAGGTGGAATAGGATTCAACATGAGGATAATTATTTGATAATGATCAATAAACAAAGTCATAATTGTAGGGATAAATATGTTGGCGAGACAAATATGCAACTCAAGTGCATAAATACTTAGTAAGAGGATATAAAATTTAGTTTATTAGTGGTTTAAATTATGATTTGTATAAATTGAGAAATAAAATCCAACCAATATAACATCATCACAAGAATAGGTCACTGAGAGGCTGTTTGGGAGGAGGATTTTGAAAGACCAAGTCTATATTTTAATACCTATTTGAGATTTTTAAAAAATTAAAAGAACATGATATATGATTATATAAGATTTCTTTTGTTCATAGAAACATGTTATAGTTTGCTTAATTTCAATAAGAAAAACAGACCCCCGCCCTCCCAAAAAGACCCTGAAGGTCTGTGGCAAGGGTTGGTACGTTGAAGGAGTATTATGACAGAGGTCCAAAGTTCCATCTCTACCACTAAAGAATTCCTCCTCACTCTAACAAAATCCTAACCACTATTATTTGCCTATAGAAAACGAACAAAATAGTAGAGAGAACTAAGTAATGATAAATGTCAAAATTCCATGAAACTTGCAGGTGTCAAGACTTAGTATCTAACCTAAATTTAATATGTCATGGTCCAAACTCATAGATAAAGAAGATTGGATTAGCTAGTTTTATTATTAGTTTCAATATGTTTTTAGTCCATGCAAATATATTATTTTTTGGTTTTAGTCTCTGTAAAAATATTTTTTTGTTCCTATAGATATACACTTTTCACGTGGTCCTTGGTATTTCGATTTTAGTCCTTGCAAGTATATAATTTTTCTTTTGGTCCCTATACATATTCAGTTTAGTCTTTATCATAGGAAAATATAATGATAATAACTAAGTTATCTAGAAATTAATCATAGGAGATAGTCTAAATTCTAAGGTACTCTAATATTAAAAACTGATCCTAGGAGATAGACTAAGTCGCTGCCGATAAGATACGACTTGGTCGCTGCTGATGAGAAACGATGAAGAAGAAGGCGTTCGCGATTTAAGATTTTTTTTTGGGAAGACTGAAACGTTTGGGGTTAATTTTAGGTTAAAAAATGTTATATTTTAATTATATTGGGGGTTTATTTTTAGGTTAAAAAAAGGTTATGTTTTTATATTATTCAGGTTAATAAGTGTAATTATTTAATTAATTTCCCTATCACCTAATAGAGTTTGCCGGTTTTTGTAACAAAAGTCGGACTAAAGGACTATTTTAAAATGAAATTATATTTGAAGGGATGTGAACTAAACAAATAAACTTACAAGACCAAAATCAAGAAAGGCTATAATTGAATTTTAAACCATATATGAAGTAACTCACCTGTTCAAATTAAGCAGCTATTTCCAACTAATTAAATTTTTAATGGCTTCTTCATTTTCAATCTCTGCGTTAGTGAAAGTTAGGGCTCGCTGTAGCTTCTTAGGAGAGAACGCCTCAACCTCGACGGTATATGTTGCTGTCACGGGTCTGTGATCTGACATTTTGAGCTCAGTTCTTCTGTAACTCAGTAATCTCATTCCCTTGCCATATGAAAGTATACGATCACACCTGAAAGGAGAATTCATCAACACTTCTAAGTGTAACATCTTCAGAGTTTTCCATGTCTTGCGTAAGACCTTTCGCACAAATCACCAAGTTTCTGTGCAGATCTTTATAAAACTTAGTTAACTTATTCTTGGAACAATTAGTCATACAGTACATTGCATCAAGCTAATCATTATTTTCAAACTGCCAATGTTAGTATATTAATTGTTAACTTGTTAGTATTTTCTAGAGGTGGGAATTGAACCCGAGACCACTTTCTCACTCCACTCCTTTACTCTCCCACCTTAGCAACCAAACCAACCTTATATCTCCTGCATCAAGCTAATCATCAAATAGAATTACATGTCGAAAAAATCAAATAGCCACCAAATTGAACAACCCTTTTCATTAATCAGTAGGAAGCCTAATGTGTAATGATCAAACATGCATCTTTTTCACTGTTCTGAAAACGGATAAAAATTTATGGGATGAAATAATAAAGTACTGATACAAAAAAAATTAACATTTATTGGTGTGAGTTTCACCGCTGAACTCTTTAGAACAAAAAAGTAACATTGCTTCCGGTGATGCTAGGTACCCATGTAATGTTAGAACACCCATAAACCATTTGAATCTCTAACAAATATGCACATAAATAAGTTCACTAGTATTTTATGTGAGACATTGTTCCTAGTTTCAAATTCTCTACTTAATAGATATTTGTCATAAATTTTCTTGCATAAATATCAGAGATCTTTTTCTTTTTGAAAGACAAAATGTAAAATATCAAAGATCTGAAAGAGAAAAGAATTCCATCACTTGTTTTAATTCAAATGAAGACATGGAGTTACAAAAGAAAAAAATTTCCAACGCCAAGGTTTAAGTGATCACAAACTTACTTTGCAAAAAACTGAGTTTGGGTGATCACAAAAGCAAAAAAATTCCGCTACTTCTCAAACCAAGTGATAAATAAGCCAAGTTCCAAATTATTTTGCAGTTGCACCCTTTTGAATGAAAAGGAGCCGTTCAGCTTATGCATCCTTTGTGGAAATGTAAATAAGGATACATTAATCTATCTATAATTCTTATATTTTGATGCTTGTAATCAGATCCCTTTTGTTTATCATGATGTTACAATGTTAAAATAATGACACAAGAAGAAACTTTCAAACCATACGAATGCAATTACAAATTTTTTGGGCTCTCAAAGAATCAAAAAACTTTCATGCCACCTTAGAATCCAGTAAACTACTAGAACATTTCACCAGTCCTCTTAACATTTTAACTTTTCTTCTGAAATACTATGTTGACCTATTTATAAACTTCAAAAATCTATCCAGTTTAAATTTTAAAAGGATTTAGTTGATATGCATCGTTGGTGTAAATAATTATTACATTGTCAATTAATTATAATCATCAAATCATTACAAAATGTTTGACTTCAATGCTAACTATTTGGAAAGTCACACTTACCATTGGTTGTAATTTATTGATATTGTAAAAAAAATTACACGGAAAATGCATAAAAATTAAACTCATTAAAATAGCATAGTGAATTCGGCACCTCTCAAATAGCACAAACTATTTCATATCCCTAAGGTTCATAGTGTTGGTATAGAAAATTCTGCTATCTTCAAATGCAAATTTCAGGGGAAGAAACTTAAGGAATTTTGACCAAAAAGGTCATATGTTTTAAGATCTTACCTCATAACAGGAAAGATTTCCCTAAAGAGATACTTGATTAAAAGCATCTCATTTTACTTTTAGATGTGTATTCTAAGAAAATAAAGCACAGGGTGATTAACTCAGATATTACTAAGAAATTTAAAACATGAGAAAAATGTGATATTTTAGAAAATAGATAAATAAAAACAAAAGCATAGAATTAGAAAACATGGAAGAATAAAAACAATACCATGCTGGTGTACGCTTTGGAGCCTTGGGGTCTTCTCCGTAGTACTTGTCCGAATTAACCTCATATTTATAAGTTGGTGGGAAGTTTAACATCCCTTCTGACCATCCTCCAAATGCCCCATTTTTTAGTTCACGCATGAGCTGTCATAATAAGATGCCAATTTACTAATCAGCTAGATGACCTTAAAACTTGAGTTCATTTATTCAAGTTAGAGTGCTTTTCACATTTCATAACTAATGGAACCAAAATGAATAATTACATGCATTATGGAGCATAGTTATCCAACTTGGTCCAGTTAGGAACCATATGATAAACAAATCCAATATGACATGGATAGATATACCACGGGTTTAGAAAATTACAAATAATAAATCTAAGTTATGACAAGGGAGAGACAGTAGTGGTAAACAAGAGAAGCCAAAGTACGAAGGTGGATCCTTCTTTTTTCTCCACACATAACTTTTTTTTTCCACAGATAACATCAAGCAACAGAGCTATCAAATCACTGAAAATAAATATAGCATTCAAATCCTCTGTTTTAGGTAGAACATAGTTCCTTTAGTACCTGATCTTTCTCAGCCAATTTTGACCACTGCTTTTTTGAGATAAGAGCTTTTGTTTCCACATCTGGTAAGTTGATACGGTAATTTAAATCACCCAACCAAATTATTCTTCTGAAAATAAATTGAAATTGATTAACAATTGTAAAACAACAACATCTAAAAATGTAATTACAGTAACAAAACAGAAACAGAAGGAAGCTAAAAATGCATCAAACACAAATAAGCAAACTACATAGTTCACTAAATTATGGTTTAAATTGTTTTCCAACCACTTTAAACAGATAAAATGCTTAAAGAATATTAAATTATTTAATCACATAAGATGACCGGCTCATTCAGTAATATTAAAATATTGGTATCAAAACCAAATAATAAATGGTGAAGATATTAGATAAAGTAACTAATCCTTAGAAACTCGAGAAAATTGGATATTTTTCATGAGAAGACGTTTGATTATAGGGAAAAAGATTAGACCGGTAGAAGAGTGCATAAGAGAACAAAAACCCAAGCAATGACAGAAACACATCAAGAAAACACATATTTCAAATGGCATTTCACAACAACAATCTAGCTTTATTCTCACTAAGAGGTCGCTGCATGGATTCTAGTATGCCGTTGTTCTTAATCTTGTGTTATAAGTTAATGAATCCTTAAGGTTCCATAAATACTTCTTAACAATAACTCAACAGGTCTTTTTAGGTTTCCCTTTACATTTTTGAGAACGCACCATACATAATATCACATCTTGGTCCACAGGTAGGTTATCATCTTATACATTCAATCTATCCTACAAAAAAAAAATCTTCATGGATTAGAATCCAATCAAATCTTTATAATTCTTAGAATTTATATTAGGCCTAATTCAACCTCAAAAAACCGGAATATAAGGTCAGGGATGACTCTTACTTATAAACACTATCATGCGATATCCCATCTAATGTGGCACTCTAAAACCCTCCCTCCATGCTCAAGACTATACATCTTGAGTATGACCCAGGTGTACCAATAAAGAATGGTCCAAAGATCTCGGAGGCTCCAATACAATCTTAAGAGTTTGGGTTCGTCCTAACTCAATCTCACAAAACCGACTTGTAACAGGAGAGATTTTCAAGTCATCACATCCAATGTGGGACTCTCAACACTTATAATTGTCAATCCCAATATCCGTACACATCCTCATTTCTATTATCTTCAATGCTATTAAAATAATGTCGTCTAGTATGACTATGAGCTACGGTATTAAAGAATCGTTGAATTTCCCTCCAACTAGAAAGGAAGAATTACTAGGAAAACTGAAACTACAAATGCTACACATTGCTATAACGCCTTTAAAAGGAAACTCAAGTGCAGTACATAAGGCATGTTATGATGCAAGACAGTAAAAGCATACTCCCTCTGTCTCATTCTAATTGTCTGATTTGAACTGTTCTCGGTTCTTACGAAAATGATTAGTTTTATTGATTTCAATGATAAAATGAGTTTCATTTGTTCAAATACATTAATTAATTAATTGTAGTTAGTTGAGAAGTTTGATGAGCTGAAATACAGTAAATTAGTGAAAAAAAGGAATTAATGTTGTATTAGTATTGTAAAATAAAAAGTAATTTGAGACAAAGAAAAATGACAAATGAGACATTTAAAATGAGATAGAGGGAGTACTAATTAGTACAGAACACTACTGTGTTAAAGCATAAGCGAATAACTATGTGGCTGGGTTTGTTCTTGTTCCAACTGTCATTTAAACTGTGGCCTAGGCGCTTAGCCGAAGTCATGTTAGTGCATCTCATATAATTCTACTTTAACAGGACATATATTCAATTTTGGCTCAATATAATTGAAAAATAAAAAATTGATAAGCCTATAAAAATATGATAACAAATAATTAAGCTATAAGATGAAGAAACAAAGAACCAGAACTTCAGTACATGAAACAAACATACAATGTGTAAAAATGTACAACATTTCTAAAGAAGAAGTAAAATAAGGAATCAGTTTGTTGTTATGGTTATTAAAACTTGCACTCACTCGTGATCAAGGATGCCTTTAGGAAGTCCAATATAAGAAGGTGAATGAAATTGTGTTCTGCGAAGAATTTCATGAACATCAGCATTTCGTTTAAGCTCGTCTCCGTCCTTTTCACCGGACGTAAGGTGGGTACATATAAAGCAAAAAAGTGTTTGATATATGGACATGCTGACAGATATTGATCCCTAGAAAATTGAAAAAGTTGTTATAAGCTCGTGAAATAATAATATTGATCATATGCTCACAATAAATATTAAATATCACCAATAGTAAGGAAAAATAATATTGAAATAATAATATTAATAGTCTGAAGAAAGGAAAAATACTTTGTTACCAATGTAGCCCATAATGCCAACGCCTACAGTTGAAACCTTTAAATTATGAATATGTTTACGTAAGCTCCGACGAACCCATATGGTGACAAAAACTCCAACCATCTGCTTGCTCACAATCCTTACATATGAAGATCTTCTTTTCCGCTTCATTAAAGCTTCAAGGTCGAGTTCAGGAAGCAAACCCATTCCTGGCATTTCATCCATATATGACTTAAAAGAATTATATGTTTTGAATGACTTTAATGACTTAAAGGATTTGAATGATTTAAAAGAAGTTGGTCTCTCCAAAACTCTCTGTGATAGCAGATGTAGTGGAGGCTCTGGCCAGCTCAAACCGATTCTTTCAGATCCACTAAGCATTCTGGTTAGTTTATTGGCCTTTTGCGAAAATGATGCATCCATTTTTTCTGGTGGACTTTGTGGCCAACTGAACCTCTTTGGAAAAGAAAACTGTCTTTTGTAATCATTGTCAATCAGCTCACTGGAGTTGGCATTATCAGCAACGTTGGAAGCCGATAAACTTGTGTTCGTGATTTCATCCGTAGTACTTCCATCACAAATATTTTGTTCTTCATCCAAAGGATGGACTTCCTCACCAATGTCACTATCACTTTCGAATAATATTTCTTCTTCAATATCAGGGCCATCATCTGATGGCTTAAATTTTGACGGAGATGGAGGGTCGCTAAAGCATTTTGTCTTCGTTACTGAAGGCCGGGCTCTATTAAGTGCTTCCCGAATAATATTCTCCCATTTTGAAACAGGACGAGTATCTTCAGCACCAAAAATATTACCAGGGTTTAGAGGTACGATCTCTTGAAGACTGCAAGTGTAAAGCAATTTTTCCATCAAACAAAATCGGGGAGTCCAGATATGCATGATGTAGAAGTGATTAAATAATAGCATTACATCAAATTGGGTTTTGCATACAATATGGGAAGTGGAGAAAAATAAATTATATGGTCTGGTAGTTTGTTCACCAGCAAATATACTAAGCCCAGCTTAATTTGATGCGACAAATAGCACCTAATCATTATGCAGTTTGAGAAGTATGCTTAGCAAAAACCGGTGAAGAACTTACCCGAGGACATAGATGTCAGCTGGCTCATTGACATTAAGCCATTCATCAATATCTAGGTCATCAGGTGGAAGTTTTCCTCCAACATTCCATGTCGCCGCACACACCCTAGGAGTCACATATGAACCATAATTCAGATATGAGAGTGTTCTCTTCGCACTTTTAAAATGTTGCAATCATTGTCTGCTTGTGCTTGCTAAATAAACATGAGAGTAGTGTCTTACCTCAGTTCCTTTGTGTTTATATACTGAGATCTATAAGTTGATGACTTCTGTTTCCTTAAACTCGGAACAAATTCTGTAACACATAAAAATTTAAGCTATTATATAGAGAAAAGGAATATACTACAGTTCACAGTTTGCAGAATAGAGAAAAAATCAGAGACTACTGAAATTAGAAAGTAGAATTGAATGCTCATGGGATTAGTTAAAATTTGCTTATAATTAAGTCGAACATAGTAAAGCCTTTTTTTGCTTATATTTGAGTCGGTATTTTATTTACAATTCATATACCTACAATTTCATGCAGAAACATAATTTTATATCTCGAGTTAAATGTAGAAATCGGCTAATTTAACTACAAAAGGAAGAATTATCCAAACCGACAAGTAAGCAACAAAAAATCATCTTTGCAGCCAATGAAAAGCCTTATGCCAATCTTTCAAGTACATCAGAGAAAATGAATAAAACTATGCATTTCACAGCTTATAAATTAGATCTTCGTATATGACAAAAGTTACCATTTGATTCAGAGGGAGCTTCACCGCCTCTTCTGTCCATAAACCGTGACTTTCTTCCCCACTCTGCATAACTCAAAAGTGAGACTTTTACAACCAATTCCAAATGAAAAAAGAGTTATTTATAAACACAACCTATGATTCACAGAAACAATCTCAAATCTCATTTGTCAAGTGATTTGAGAACTGAGAATAATTCTCAATTCTCGGGTGTTTATATAATTCTAAAAACATTGTTTTTTCGTGTTTCCAAAACTGCATTATCTTTAGTTAGCTCTCTCTATCACAATTAAAAAGAAGACTTCATAAACAAATGTAATTCCAGTCACTGACATACAAAGTAAAAATTGAAAATGGCAACTGAAAATATTTTCATAAAGTAAATGGACAGTAAACTTTCTAGGCTAGTATCCAAACTCAACCCTTATCGAAAGAACAAATAATTTGTGGTCAGACTTTACCTATCTCTCAACCGAAGATAGATTAATCCAAGAAAAAAGACTTGCAAAATTCTAATCAAATTAACAAAATAAACAATAGCACATTTCTTAAATATTGAAAGTGGAAGCTTTCAACAACAAAAAAACTTCAAAATGAGAAAACAAAAAAGACATAATTACAGTTTTGACCCTCTATTTCCAGCCGTTCACATAATTGGTCCCCATTTTAGTGTCTCTAGATTTTTGAACTAAAAAATGATGTTACATTTTAAATAATAAATAATGTGAGATATAATATAACAAAGTTGAATGATCAGCACTAATGATATTGCATAAAAACATCATTTTCAACTCAAAAAATTATTATTTTTGTATTGTAATTAATAACATATGGATGATTCTATGTCATCCTATCATTTATCATTTATATCCTATGTCACATCATTATCATTTCAAAGATTAACTATTTTTGCATCCAGAAACTTGAGAGATGGAACAAATACGGATCCTAAAATGAATAGATAAAAATCGAGGAACCAAAATAGTAATTAAGTAAATAAAAAAACTTCAAAAAAAGAATAATTAATTATAACCTACCTTCATTTTCTGAATCATCATCATCGTCATTATCAACATCATCTTCATCTTCAGGATCAGCACTATAATCAGATTCGCTGGTACCAATGTTAAGCCATTTACGCATAACCACTCTTGCCCAAAACAGCTGTATGGAGGAGCAACCGAAACAACACAATTCAGCCCAAGTTTTCTGCAATTTTCTTCACTTTTCCAAAATCAACAAACCCCACACAAATAGCAACACGAGACAGAGAGAGAGGGAGAGAGAGAGAGAGAGAGAGGGTACCTGTTGGTGGTGGTGCGGTGATCTTTGCTTCTTCATCACTGTTGAAAATTGACATGAAAATTGAGCATAGTAGATTCAGAATAATCAATTAATTGAAGAAAAGCGATTATAAGTTGGAAGATTTGGAGAAAGAGAGATAACAGTTGTAGGTTTGGTTGTGAAGATTGAGAGAGGTTTTGACTGTGGAATTTAATTGAGTTTTTTTATACAGATTCTGGAAAGAATAAAAATAATATTAGTTAAAGTAGATGAATATTACTTTTAAAAGAGAGGATCCAAATGTTTCGTGGTCTATGTTAATGAAAAATAATATTAATTAAATAATATAATTATAAAATATATTAAAAAATGCGTCCGTCTTTATGGACCTAAAGAGTATACTACTTTTTATAATTGATTAATTAAAGAAGAACGGAGTTGACGAGGAGAGGAATTGTTAGGTAAGAAAATATACCAATAAAGGTGTGTGTGGTACAGCTTGTGATTTGAAGTGCTATGTGATCGTGATGGCAATTTAACTATAATCTTAACCATAGGTCAAGCTAGATACACCATTGGATTTTATACATATTAAATAAATATAAATAAAAGAGAAAATATTAATTTTATTAAATTATATTTATTAATACTCATACATTTGAAAATACAATTAATTAAATTATATAATTATGAGGAAAAAATACCTTAAAAATTAAACTAGTCATTAATTTTGAATACTTTTTTTTTAAATATATTAATTGAGACAAAAAATTTAATAGGGAAAAAAATCAATAAATGATAGACAAAAAAATTAATAAAAGGAGAGAATTGGAGAAAAATATTCAACATAAAAAGTAAAATTACACAAAAATTATATTAATAATTAATATACATTAACATAATAAGAAAAATAGATAAACAGACGTGAGAATGTTCCTCTAAACACTAATTAAAGAAAAATGCTGTTGATAGAGACAAGGAATTTTAGTTTAGAAAATAATAATAAAATAAATAAAAAATGTGTGCGGTACAGCTTGAAGATAGTTTGAAGTGCTTTGTGGGGTGGTAAGGACAATATTAAGCCTAGGTGAAGCAAGATACACGATTTGATATTCAACTTTTACTAGTACTTGTTATTACTTTTGGCATAGGATTCAATAATCCAATTACAATTTAACATATACTAGTAAGTTTGATTAAAGGTTATATTCGTAAAAAAAAAAAAGAATGGGAAAAAGTTTGATTAAAAAGGTTGAATTGGAACCATGAATTCCTCCTCATAGAGCGACAAAATTCAATGTGGATGTTTTGTAATCATTACAAGGCAACTAACTCATAGGGTTCGATATTTCAAGATTTGCACCTAAGTGGTTGACATTCCCTAGGCACGTCAAATCCAATTGAAAAAGATACTTCCACATTTAATGTGATGTCGGTCGTAATTTATACGCTTTTTTCTTTAATGTTACATCCAATACAAAAATATACTTCCACATTTAATGTCACGTTGGACGGTATTTATACGGTTTTATTTTTTTAACGTTAGCGTATGTTTTTAGAATAATTTTATTTTAAGAATTATATTTTAATTTTTTAAAGTTTAAATATTATTTTTTAGTAAATTTTTTTTAATTTAATTAAAAAATATTAATATTATTAAATTAAAAATTTTATTTTAAATTCGAATTCAAAAATTGTAATTGTGTAAGTTATATGTAATGATATTTATTAGATTATTTAAGATAAAAAATATTTTTATTTTAATATCTTTATCATTTGCTTTTAAATCACATGTTAACATAATATTTATAAATAAAAATTAATTATTTTTAATTAATTTAATGTTAATATCTTTAATATAATATTATTTTAATAAAAATATTTAATATCTATAATTGAGTGTTTGATATTATAGTGATAATTTAGTAATTTGAATTATACTTTACATAATCTTTAAAATTTTAATAGTATTTAACTATTTTTCTTAATAATTGTTAAAATAATTATTTTTTATTCTAATAATAATAATTATAGAGAATGTGATTTAATATATATAAATTATTGATATAAATAGATTTTATATTTTTAATTAATAACAATAATAAAATGCAAAAAAAAAAGTAACAAAAATAAAGAAAGGTATTCAATAAAATATAGTAGTGGGTTTGGTAATATTATTGAAGAGAGAAATATACATATATTCAATAAAACTATTTTTTTATCTATCTTTAAAATCTCATCTATCTTAACATGACTCATCATCCTTCACCCTAATTTCTTTACTAAAATATAATAAATAGTTTGAATTTGGAAGATGTTGGGTAGTTTGGATGATCCATCAAATTAATTATCATGCAACTAGAAGAGTATATCCCACCACAAAGACTTTTTTTTTTATTTAAATTAGAGCTGATAAGTTTGTGGGTGATATGATAAGAAAAAAACAACCAAACTTGCAATAGGGACACCTCCTTTTGATGAGTCCCTTGAATTGACTATTGTATAGGTTTAGGCTGCTGTTTAGTTTGATGGTGGATAAACATATTTTGGCGGTAGAAATATTTGGTTGTGTGTGGGGTTTAGGAGAAGAAATATGTTGTTTGGAAGGAAAATTTGGTTTTTGAGTATACTTTGTTGTTGACAAATTTTTGTGTGCAGAAAAATGTGGCAGGTGTTTTTGGCGTCGTATTTCTAGAGATTAATATTCAATTAATTTGATGTATATTATTATCTTATAGATGATACTAATATTGTTGATTTTCCTTGTTGTAACTTTATTTGGAATAAATTGATTCTCGTAAATTAGTTTAATATTTAATGTGATGTAGGTCGGTATTTATACAGTTTTATTTTTTTAATGTTAAAGTATGTTTTTAGAATATCGACAAATAATTAATATATAGAAAAATTATTTTGAAAATTATATTTTAAACTCTTTAAAAGTCTAAATATTATTTTTACTAACATATTTTTATTTTTATATTTAATTTTAAATTTAATTAATGAATATCAATATTGTTAAGTTGAATATTTTATTTTGAGTTCAAATTTAAAATATCATAATTGTATATATTATTTATAGTAATATTTATTAAATTATTTAAAACAAAAAAAAAATATTTATATTTTTAATATCTTTAACACGTACTATGATAACACGATATTTATGAATAATAATTAATCATTTTAATTTATTTAATATTAATATTCTTAATATACTATTATTTTAATAAAAATATTTAATAACGGTATTGAATGTTTGACATTCTAATGACAATTTAATGATTATAATTTATGGCTTTCTATCTCATAATAATTGGTTAATTTGAACTTTTCATTTATATTAAAAATATATATCAAAAAGAAGAAAAGAAAACATGTTTTTACTATAAACTAGTGCAAATGATACTTTTTAGCACATGTTTTTAAACGGGATACCTGCCACCCCAATTTTAAAAAATAGGCATTGTGACAAACATCTTTTTAACCGATAAAATGCAAAGGGTTCACAAAGATAAAGGTATTCAATAAAATATAGTTGTGGGTTTGGTAATATTATTGGAGTGAGAAATATAAATATATTCAATCAATCTTAACATTTCTTCATCTATCCTAACAATCTAATCTATCTTAAAATGACTCATCATCCACCAACCTTAATTTTTTTTATTAAAATATAATACATAGTTTGAATTTGAAAGATGTTGGTTAGTTTGGATGATACATCAAATTAATTATCATACGTATATATCCCTCCCCGATACTTTTTTTTTTATTTAAATTTGAGGGTTTTAAGTTTGTGGGGATATGATAAAAAATAAATAACCATACTTGCAAATTGTTGCTTTCTTTTCCTCATGTATTCGTTACTTCTTTCAAATGGGTGTGGAGTGTGGATTATGTATGGTCATTTTTAGTTGTCAAATTAATTTTATGTGATACTATTTTGGAACTATTTTTTCTTCATCATTTTTCATATTAAATCTCATTACCAATTATTTTGTGGGATGGTGAGAATGTTAGAAAAATTAATCGAGTGAAATAAGAGTTAGTTTATCGAGATCATAAGAAAAGTGGATTGAATATATATAGATCGAGGGATTTTAACTTTATTTTGTTGGACAAATAGGTGTGGAGGTTGAGAGTATTGTAGGGACTTTGGTTTAAAGGGTAGAATTTAGGGTTTAAGATGAGTGTGTGTTATTATATGATAGATGATACTAATACAGTTGATTCTCTTTCTTATGATTTTATTTGGAACAAATTGATCCCTCTCCTGAGTTACTCTTTATTTGACATTGCATGCCCAATTTAACTTCCATCTAAAAATAATATGGCAAAGCATGTGTTTTGAACGAAAAGTATATCTTGTGTATTGGTGGCTATGAAAAAAGGAATCATTATTGCAATTCTTTTTTTCTTTTTCATTTGAGTTGTTTAATTAATATACACCGTTAATATAAAAATATTTTATATTTTTAATTAATTATAGTTGTTAAATTAATAAAAAAAATTATTTTTTATTGAAAATATTTTTAAAATCATTTCATAAATAATTATAATAATTAAACTCTACATTATATCTATCTCATAATAAATGATTCATTTGAACTTTTCATTTATATTAAAAAATATATAAAAATGAAGAAAAAAAACTAAAACTAGTGCAAATGACACTTTTTAATTAGCACATATTTTTAAAATGGGATACCTGTCACCCCATTTTTTTTAAATGGGCATTGTGACAAACTTATTTTTTCACCGATAGAATGCAAAAAATTCATAAAGATAGAGGTATTCAATAAAATATAATTGTGGGTAATTGGTAATATTATTGGAGAGAGAAATATATTCAATAAATCTTAAAATTTCATCTATCTTAAAAAATGTAATCTATCTTAAAATGACTCATCATCCATCAACCTTAATTTTTTTAATTAATATATAGTATGAATTTGGAAGATGTTGTGTAGTTTGGATGATACATCAAATTAATTAATTAGAGGTTGATAAGTTTGTGGGGATCATATGATAAAAAATAAACAACCAAACTTGCAAATCGCTGCATTCTTTTCCTCGTGTATTCGTTACTTCTTTCAAATGGGTGTGGAGTGTGGACTATGTATGGTCATTTCCAGTTGCCAAATTAATTTTATGTGATACTATTTTTCAACTTTTTTTTATATCATTTTTCATATTAAATCTCATTCAAAATTATTTTTGCGGGGTGGTGAGGATGCTAGGAAAATTAATCAAATGAAATAAGAGTTAGTTTATCGTGATCATAAGAAAGGTGGATTAAATATTTGTAGATTGAGAGATTTTAAATTTGTTTTGTTGGACAAATAGGTGTGGTGGTTTAGAGCAGTTTCGTAGGGACTTTGGTTCAAAGTGTAGGCAAAAATATATGTTGTGGTAGGAAATATTGTGGTTGAGGAATTCAAAGTGTTCTATATAGTTATGTGTAAAATTTTATATTATTTAGTTGATATGTGTTTGAACAATTTAAAAATAAATTAATTTAAAAAGAGTTTAATGTTTTCGATAAAAAAAAAAAAGTAATTTAATTTATATTATAAATTGTATTAAACTTTTATCTTGATCTTTGTATTAAAGTATCTCATATGAAATTAAATTGTGGATAATTTTGGTCGATCTAGTAATAAAATATCTCCTCATATCTTAAAGTGTTGGAATTTGAGTTTCAAAAACTATTTAAAAATTCACAATTTCTGTCACCGAAGATATTACTGGGTTGAGTCGCGGACTAGGTCGCTCTCTTTAAGACGTTTCGCGGCACTACCCAAATTATGCAAGGCAGACTATCAACCACGAAGTCCCCAAGATAAAACAATCCAGATCACTGTATCAGATACGATTAAAGTCATTCGCAATATGGTACTACGACCACTCATAACTACGGCATAACGACCGCTCTAAAAACAAAAGGACTATGATATAACGACCGCTCTAAAAAACGAATGGACTACAACATAAGAGCCGCTCTAAAAACTGAAGGGACTACGACTTAATAGCCGCTCTAAAAACCGAAGGGACTACGACTTAATAGCCGCTCTAAAAACCGAAGGGACTACGGTATAATAACCGCTCTAAAAAACCGAAAGGGGCTGCAGTATAATTAGCGCTCTAAAAAACCGAAAGGGACTGCGGTATAATTAGCGCTCTAAACCGAAAGGGACGGAAAGAAAGGGGAGAAGTGGCTCGAAATTTGGCGAGCAGAATATAAGAGGGAGAAAAGAGAAAGTTGGGAAAAACATCCAACTTTAGTGTGTTTTTCACAATAGTTTGATGCTTATTATATAGTGATGGAAGTAAACTCACATTTATTTTCTAAGCAGGACTTTAGTATATATAGATTTAAAACTATTCAAAATACTAGAGTTTTCCAATGTGGGATTTCAAAATTATTTCTTTCCAATGTGAGACTTAACAAGTTTCTTTCCACATAAATTTACGATAAAAATTTATTTTCAACGTGGGACTTCAACAAATTATTAACTTCACACTATAACATACTTTTTTCCCACATAAAGAATTATCATGGATTCGAATTTTATTGTAGATGTGAGCTTCACTGCAATAATAATAAGTAGCAAATATATTTATAAGTGCTTATTAGTTTTTTAGTTTTCTCATAATCTTGAAACTCAACTCAAGTAATTAATTTTTGTTCTATAAAGAGACATGGACGTTTGCGTATAGTTAGTTTTATATGAACATTACAACAATTAATAATCCACAATGTTTGTGGATAAAGTGCACGACCCACATTATAAATATTTGAAAGCAACAATTTCTTTTATAAAAGCAGTTGACAGTTTATAATTGATAGTTTATAATTTATATTTGATAGCCGTTAAGTTAATTAAATATTTGATAAAATTAATATTTAATTAATTTAAAATTATCAAAAGATATAAAAAGATATCTTTAATGAGAAATAAATTTTATTAATTAATGTTTAAAATATTTTTAAAATAGTGTTTTAAAATTTATCAATCTAATATGCATTTTTATTTATTTATCCATTTTATTTATTTTAAATTAAATTAAAATAAATAAATAAATAAAATTTTTATTTTAAAATATTAATTATTTCTAAATAAGTTAAAATTATAATCAATAAATTAGTTACTAATAATATTTTTTTGTTTAG
>JBBPBS010000170.1:6061164-6078107 GCA_037974835.1 Cicer judaicum
CATAAAAAAAATGAATTAATTATGCGGAGGAAATAATTTCTTTTAATAGTATTTATACCAAATTTCACACTTATTGAAAAATTTAGTTAAATACAATTAATTATTTTATTTCGTAAGGTGTGCTTCATGCATAAAAATTTGTTCCATAAGAATCCAAATATATTTTAGAATGTTTATCTTTAAATGGAGTGAAAGTAAATTATATATATTTATATTTGAAAACAAAATATAATAACTTTTATGTTGATATATCTATTTTACCTTTGAATAACAAACACTTTTTTATTTATATTTTTGAGAATGGAAGAAATAATATTTACAAAACAAATGTACGGTGTTATATTTATTTAATGGCGAATTTATAATGTTTAAAAAGTTTTTAATTTTTTTATTAAAATTTCTTCAATTTCATTTTACTTTTTAACATATAAATTCCAGCAATAACTTCTTACCCCTTCCTTTTTAATATATAAATTCCAGCAATAACTTCTTAACCCTACCCGTTCATCTTGCAGTTCATAGAAATAAAATCTTGATAATTTAGAATTTAATTAAAAAATTAATAAAATTCGACTAAAAACTATTCTAATTAAAATTTAAACTCATGTACTTTTTGAACAACTTATTCTTAATTACAATTAGTTAACCATTTTAGTTCACTTCCTTCGTAATGTCTTGTAATAACTTATTTGTGCTATATGTGAATTCTTTTAGCGCAATGATAAAAAGTGATGTACCATCCATTCATCCAATCACAAATTATATGTAAAATTTCAGGTTCCACTAATTTTTTTCTTTATCAAATTCAACATGCATCTTAATACAAATTGCACTTTAGTTGCTTTCAAATTCAATAATCAACTCTTGATCATGAAAAATATTCTAAAACATGTAATTTGTAGACCAATCAATAGAAATAAGGAATAATATCCAATGAAGAAGAAAAAGGATAAAAAAAATTAAAGCATACCTCTTTTTAATTTTTCACGAAAAACCATATTTATGTTGAGAAGAATATTTAATTTCTTTTGCTGGTATGCTGCCTCCAAAATAACTTTAACTTCTTATAAAAGGTGGACACAAAAGATGACAACTAAATAGCTATGTCAATTTTCTTCTTCTCTTAGCATTTCTTAACTATACAATGGAAATTTTGTAAGCATTTTTGGGGATTATATAAGAAAGTGGGAGGTACACTTTTTTTCTCTATACATGATACACGTGGAATCCGAAGCATGTGTCATCGAATATATATTATGTGTAAAGTTACAAGTGTGATAACGGTGCTCCCTCCTAGGTATAGCAAAGGAGTGGATTAGAGACCCTATTTATAATATATAAACATATTAAATAAAAAATTAAAGATAATAATTTTTTAGTGAAGTTTGGAGGCAAATATCAACATCTCAATTGGATATGTCTCTCTATGTGAGTTTGAATTTAAAGAAAAAAAACTTATACTCGTATTAATTAAAGTAGATTTTTTATGTCAAAGTAATATAAATTCGAGTGAGTATTTATAAGTGATGATTGTGTTGTTATAGCTACTTCTAAATAAAGATGATAAGAAAAAATATTTAATTTTTGCGAACAAATTTATCCGTGATAGATACTGACGAGTAGTTTAATTTATATTGCAAATAAAATAAACAAATATTTGAATATTTATTATTTAATAAATATGAAGGCAAACACGATGGTATCTGTACTTGCGAATAGCCGTATCTATTAGTAATTAATAAAATTACTATGTTGTAATACATTTTGTTAATGTATTAATATTTTTTATAATAAAATTTTGTGATACATTTTATTATGTGTTAATGTATAAATGATTCATTTATTAATTAATATTTTTTTATATTGACAAAAGAAGGGGATAAATTCTATACAATTACAAGAATATATTTTTTTTTTATATATTTAAAAAATGATATTCATAAATATCTGTTAATAATTAAAAATTCATTAAATATCCACGAATATTTGAATGAATATGATAGATATATCATTTTTATGCAACAAAATAAATAGTAATTAACTATTATATGTACTGGTCGATATTAATTGTAATCCCTACTTCTATTTCTATGTTTCAAGAACATGAAATTTTATTTATTTTAGATTTTACTCATTATATTATTTCATAATTCAAAAAATAAATTTACATTATTTTTTTTCCAGTATCACTTTCAATATTTTATTCATTTAACATTAAGAGTACATTTAGTAAGAAAATAATTATAAATATATTTCGTTTTGGATTGAGTCACAACTCATACAAGACTCGACCTCGTAAAGACTCAATTTTTGGGCCTTCTTCAAATCTTCTCCAATGGTGAGTTCTAAACACATCGTTCAAAGTTTCCAACAAAAAGGACAAGCTAGTCCATCCTTCACAACTTGACATTGTGACTAGGGTTCCCTACTTTGGTTGTTCCCATAGATGGATCCATAAACTTATGGCAAAAAACTGTATTCCTTTGGTTCTACAATGAATAACACATTTGCATAAGAAATTGTTTCAAAACTATTGTGAATTTCAAATTTCAAAATATTAATTATTTTTAACAATTATATTCTCTATTTAATACTAAATGTAAAGTTAATATCTTTTGTTTTGCAAGACCTATCTATATCACCAATTGTATAATTGATTTGGGTTGAATCCAAACTTAAACAAGATGAGTTATCATACAAATGAATTGATTTGTGTGATTGAATTGCGTGCAATCATAAATACTCCTACCGAGATGAGAATTGTATCCAAGAAACATATAGATCGAATATCAAACAAAAATAGAATACTATATATATTCCATATGTCAAGTCTTTCTGTTAAGTGTGGGAATAAGTTATAACGAATTTGGCTTCGCAATATTTGAGTCGCTCTGTTAAAAATTTAAAATCGGTCCAATGATTTGTGAGACATTTTTTTAGACTTGTGTCTAGTTTTTATAAAAATTTAGTACAACCTATTAACATACTTAAAAATTTATTTTATATTGACATTTTTAAATTAATAATTAGTTATTTTTTTGAATAAACTAACATGCCAAGGGAAACAAAATTTTAAATAATTTAATTTTAAATGACATATTTCAATTCTATTTTCATCCTTATCTATACCATTAATTGCATTTGGGAGTACCAACAATACAATTATCTATCACAATTTTTTTTAATTATTTGAAATTTAAATAATGTCACTAAATTATATAGATTCCATGTTAATTTAATGAAATTCGTAAAAATTTCAATAAACTAAAGAGTACCCTATATAAAATAAAATATAAGCAATGGATAGATAGAAAGCAAGGAGGAACGGTTGTGTTGTATTTGAGTGAAACTGAATGTAGAAACTAGAAACAAAACCAAATACATTAGTCTTTTTTTAGTTTGAGTTGAGTTAATAGATAGACCAATTTTAGTATCTCAGTTTGATCGTATTAGTAAAAAATTGAAAAAAAAACAACTAAAATTAAGAAAAATGATAATAGTTCAACAAATTCGATCCGTTTTGCCACTTATAGATTCAAAAACAAACAAAAATGTAGCACTACGTTTCATATACAAAACATTTTCTACCATCAATTGAATCTTCATTTTGAATTAATAAATACTACTGACACAATCTCTAATACATTTTTTAACATATTTTATAATTTATTGAAATTTAAACTAGTTCCATTAAATTTTATAAATTCCACGTAAATTTGGTGAAATTCATTTAAATTTCAATCAATTAAAGAATACCACATTTAAAATAAAATAACAATAAAAATTGACATATGGTGTCCTTGGACACTTGTCAAGGAAGCAAAAATAGAATAAAAATTATTGAAACTTATATTTTCAACTCTTTAAAATCAATTTTTATGCAAAACTTTCATTTTTAGTTTCTAGATTCATAAAAATCATGTATAAAAAGTTGATGTAGATGATATTAAATTTTAAAATTAAATATATCAATTTCTTTTTATATAGTTATTATCCTGGGTTTAACTTCCCTCCAATCGTTAACTCAATAGATTTTCTTTTTTTTTTTTTTTAATATAAAAGAAAACGAAAGAAGAGGATAGATAGAGAGAGCAAAGAAACATGAGACACAATCGTATGTGTGAAACAAAAACCAAATCCTTTTTTCAATCAAAACTAAACCAAATCTCATTCTGTAACACTACACACAAACATGACATTGATTCTCTGTCCCTGTAACTGTATCTCACTTTCCATATCCTTTCCCAACTCTAAATTACCTCTTAATCATAACAATCATTTCACCAACCAACCACACATTAAATTCACAAAACATTTTGCAAATATGAGCCCTACCCATGTTTCATTATGCTCAAAGAATGATAAATTTCAAAACTTTTCTGTGAACGAGTCATCTGAATCAGAGAATGAAACTCTTGAATTACTGAACAAGCCTTCCCTAAAAAATGGGTCATCTTCTGAAGTTGAAAAAGTGGATACAGAGAAAAGTTCTATACAAAAGGAGGAACCTTTGAAACCCTTTTTGAAGTTTTTCAAAGGGAGTGATGATTCTCTTGAAGTTGAAAAAAATGGTGGGGTGTTGAAAGTTTATGAAGAGAGGGATGATTTGAATAAAGGTGAAAATGAAGAAGAAGAAGCAGAAGAAGCTAAGAACGTTAATGTTAGTGAGTACTATGAACCAAAACCTGGTGATTTTGTGGTTGGTGTTGTTGTTGGAGGAAATGAAAATAAGCTTAGTGTAAATGTGGGAGCTGAGTTACTAGGTACAATGTTGATTAAGGAAGTGCTTCCTTTGCATAGTAGGGAAATGGAGAACTTGTTTTTTGATGAGAGTTTTGTTGTTCAAGGGAGAATGGGAATTTTGAGCAATGATGATACAATGAATGGTGTAATGGTGAAAGGAAAGAGTGATGTTGTAGAGATTGGAACCATTTTGTTTGCTGAGGTTTTGGGTAGAACACTTACTGGTAGGCCATTGCTCTCTAGTCGAAGGCTCTTTCGTAGAATTGCTTGGCATCGACTGAGGCAGGTTTCTCTCTTTCTTTCGTTTATCAATTGTGTTTTGCTAGGATGATTAGAATTAGGATTTTAAATATAGGTCTGTGATTGCGATGTGGGCGACATTTGATCTTGATTCTAAGTAATTTTAAGGATCACAGATGTTTTTGCGACTGCTATTTAAAACCTGATCTGAACATATTGTTTGAAATATAGACAAACCTTAGAAGTCAAACCATAATTTAGTCCATTTTTTTTATAATTGGATAGGATTTGATTATTAGATTTCCATTTCAATGAACAATTTATAACCAAGCTGAACTGTTTGATTTAAAAACTTGAAATATCCATGAATTTATCTTTCTTCCATTGTGCTGAAACCACAAACCGTAGTAGCAATGGGTACAAATGACCTATTTTTTGATAGGTTTCTTAGTTAATGGTGTTAAAGTTAGTTAGTTAGTTATTTAGTTTAACTTAATTAGTTATTTGGGCTGCGCTGTCAACTTTCCATCATGGTGTTTTACCATTGCGGAAATGTAAATCATCGAGAAGTTGTGCAAATGTATTTATAGGTAGTAAGGAAATGCAGTGTTGTCAATTGCGAATTGGGGAATTTAGTGGTTTGTTCAAATTCCGCTATCCTAAAGTGCTATAGTGCTGCACTGGTGGCCATTTGACAACACTTTGTACTAAATAGCGTATTGCAGAGTAATAGCGATTTGTTCAAGTTTTGTTATGCTATAACGCTATAGTGGCTATTTGACAACACTGAGGAAATGTATGTGAGAACAAAATAAAAACCATGATTTTATGCTACATTATTGTCTCAATCAGTTTTGACAGCTACAACTTAAAACAACCTTTCCTCTTGCTAATGAGATTGAAATAATCTGATTTGAATGTTTGGTGCAGATAAAACAGCTAAATGAACCGATAGAGGTTAGAATTAACGAGTGGAATACTAAGGGCCTGATTACAAGGATCGAGGTCTATGCATTGACCTGGTTATTTATGTTCATGTTGCAGCGTTTGAGCAAATATTTATCTCTTGTTGAAATTTCGATCTGCAGGGTTTGCGAGCTTTCTTGCCGAAAGCGGAGCTTGTGAAAAAAGTAAATAGCTTTACTGATTTGAAAGATAATGTGAGTTTTACCACTATGATTGTATTCTCAATTCTCTTCTATCACGTGGTTCAGCATCGAACAATATTTCTTTCCACTTGATAAACTTAGATCATGAAATATTTTGAATAAAGTAAATATTAGTAGAAAAGGAGATATGTAACTTGAGCTATTGGTTTGATGCAAAGATAATTTACTAATATTATTTCACGTCGTTATGTAAACATTTTAAAAATTTGATAAACAATAAGCTAGCTATGTGATGTTGATTAGATTAGTTGAATATAAATATGCAATTAAGACATCTGTAAACATCAATACGTTCGATTTTGCCAGGCAACAGGGATTCTCTGCTCGTCATTGGTAGTCTAACATTTTTCTCTTCCTTGTTACAACTGTTTAATAATAACGATGCAGGTAGGACATTGTATACATGTACAAATTATGGAAGTAGATGAAGATAAAAACAATGTGATACTTAGTGAGAAGGAAGCTTGGGTCAGTACTAATTAAAATCTGTCCATCTTGTTGCCTTGTTTCAATTTTGCAGTTATTAGTTTCAAATTTCAATTTTGTTGTCTAATCGATAAGATGTTGCAGGAAAAGCTATATCTTCGAGAAGGAACACTTCTCGAAGGGACTGTGAAAAATATTCTTCCTTATGGAGCCCAAATAAGAATAGGAGAAACAAATAGAAGGTGAGTGATAGCTTGCAATAGATATGTAACTCTTCATGCTTCTTTTTTTATAGAGTTTAATTATGGTAAATTGTTGCTGTAAAACTTCTTACACTGTCAAACAAACAAAACCAATTATGTATGTGACTTGTAGGATCGTTTGAAAATAAGCTGAAAACTGCTTATAGACATGTCATAAACTGTTTTGATAAACAAGTGCTTATACTAGTATTTAAACTCAAATAAGCCAATTCATTCAGTCTCTTAACTTATTCGCATGTATTGATGCATTTCACATTGAAAGTTTAGGCCAACTTTGTGAAATTATCTTATGTTTTCATTTTCTAAAATAGATGTTCATTTTAAATTGCTAACAAGGAGATAGAAGACTCATCTAGTGAATGATTGTGATTGAGAGAAGATAAAAGACAAACTATGAAGAATGCGTTTTTAGAAACAATGAAAACAATGTTCTGACATTTTCAAAATTTCAATTCTGTTTTCAAAAATTGTAAACGAAAATGGTGAGAAGAATATTATATCTACATATTTTTAGTTGAAGTGAAAATGAAAATAGGAACCATGGAAAGTAAACGAGCCCTTAATTATGTTAGTGGTTAATGAAGTAACAAATATAAGTTGCACCAGTCCCTTATAAAAGCATAATTTTCTTTCGTATGCACAAACCTATCCTCATTTTTTGTGTGGAAAAAGTTGGTTTTCTTGATAATCTGGCTTGACTGTTTTGTTTTTAAGCGAATTTACTTTTTTATGTTCTTCTCGCTATTATCAAGATTTGAATATCTACTTTGAGACGTAAAACAATTGAGATTATCAAATGTGTGTTTGCATAGCTTGAAAGTTTAAAGTTACTCTGTCGGGTACCTTACAGTGGATTGTTGCATGTTTCAAATATCACCCGAGCTGAAGTTACTTCCGTCAGTGACGTTCTTTTTGTTGATGAGAAGGTGAAAGTTCTTGTGGTGAAATCAGCTTTTCCTGATAAAATTTCTTTAAGGTATTGAATTTGCTTGCTTTTGTGGACTTTGGGGTTATTTAATGAATAAGGATCAAACTTCCAAGCTAATTAAGGTTTCAATTGTTTCCACAAAGTAAACATTCCCTAAGATTTCAATTGGTACCCTCCCAACATTTAGAAAACAACAACTAATTTTTATGTCAAGGCAATTGCTATTTTACAGTTGAATTTGGTATTTTGCCATTTGGAATTTGAGATCTAGGTCTAACTCAACCCCACAAAACCAACTTGTAAGGTGAGGATTATCCAAAGCCTTATAAGGATTATCTGAGCCATATCTCTAGTCGACCTTCACACCTAGGACTAGACATTAAAACCGTAGACAAATACGGGTGGAATAACATATCTTCATACTGCTTTACGCCTAGAACTGAACATCTGAAATTGGCGATGATGTTTATCGGTGTTCTTGTTATGCAGCATTGCAGAGCTCGAGAGCGAACCTGGCCTATTTCTATCAAATAAAGAGGTATTTAATTATTGCTTTTTGATTAATTAAGTTCTTCGGTTAAATTCGGGTTGTTATTCAGAGATGTTTGTTTCTTTTTTGTGTGAAAAGAGAGTATTTGTGGAGGCAGATATGATGGCAAAGAAATACAAAGAAAAGTTAGCTCATGCTTTTATCACGAAAGGATCATCAGAACCTCTCTCAAAGAGTGCCTTTCCTTTTGAAAATCAAGCACTTTATGCTAACTGGAAGTGGTTCAAGTTTGAGAAGTGATAATAATGAAAACAAGTTAAGCTTGAAAGCATAAATAAATCTCTATTTTGCATGGAACTCACTCAAGATTCCAAAGCTGGGGGTGTTATTGATTCAGTGGTTATAATCTCTTTATTAGTTGGTTTTGGCATACAAGACAAAACTTATAGATCATCGAAGCATTATTGTTTTTAGGTTTATTTTTCACTTTTATATTTTGTTTGTTTAATAAAGTTGCTTGTCTTTTTATGTGTAGATTTATAAGTTTTTATTTAGATAACTGTATTAATAGTGTAAACAAATTTTATGCAGACATGTCAGATCAAGTTAATAGAAGTCCACTATACATTGTAAAAGATCCATTAGAGAATATCAGAAGTTACAATCAATAAAATGAGAAATGCGTGAATCATTTGCACTTAGCATATCCTCTATTTATACACTCTTAACATTAAATATAATAATTTGCATTTACAAGGAAATTAATGATATTACTACTACCAAAGTGCATGAATCCAATTGCTACATCTCTCAACATTAACATTAATTCAAAGACTCTCTCTCAAGAACGAGTATACAAATTGAATGGTCCAAACTTGTAGGAAGTAAATTGAATTCTTGGCACCTTTATAAACTTGGTAATGATATTGGCTAGTAGATCATTAGAGCTAATAGATTCAAGTTATGTTTGTATATTTTAAAATGGGCAGAATAGAGCATAGCATAATGGAACAAAATATTCACTCCAATGTTTGAATATTTTAGAATGCAATAAATATTTTATCACATTCCTCTCAAATCGGAGGGGAGCAAAAACACATATTAGGATTAAACTGACCAACTAAAGTAAAAATATTATTCAATGACTAAAATGACTAACAAAATACATAAGAATGTTCAATTTTGATAAATTCAAAGATTTTTTATAACAGTGCCACACATTAAAAGACCAAAATAACCATTCACTTCAAAAATGCAGAGCCCTCAGATCTCATTGCTAAGTATAAATCATCTGCAGCTTACAACATTGGTTTCATTAACAGCCTTTGTGCACCATTTGAATAAATAAATAAATAAATAATAAATATGTCCATATATATATATATACAAAAATCGATAGAGTGAGAGAGAGAAGAGAGGAAATTGCGAAGACAATGGTGCAGGTTAGGCTATGAACAAATCCATGTAGTGATGTAAGCACTCAATAGTCTATTTGTTCATCATTGGGCAATAAAACAAAGCACAAAAAATTCATTTTCACAATTTGTAGTTCATACAGCAATAAAGTGTGCTTTAGGTTTTAGATTTTTTTTTAAATTAAAAAGCATAGAAGACTTAAGGAAACACATAGATCTCTACCTAATTAAATTATTAGAGCATAATATATAATTAACATTTTGTGAAAAACACATGTTCCAAATAACAAACAAAATCCCTTCAAATTTCAGAGCGATTGAACTTTAAAATAAACAATAAATTAATTTAGCAGTAAATATAGAACATGAAAATAAAAAATTGAAAAGAGGCATAGAAACACACAAATGTTCAATCAGAAAGTATGAACAAAGCACACTGTAGATAAATGATTTTATCTTGTGTTGTTAACTTAATTAGATTAAAATATTTCATAACTATGATAAAGATGAGGCATTGAATATCTACTATATAATGGATTCGTGTATACCAAAAAGAAGAAAGAAAAGGAACATGAGAAAGATGGCGGTGAAGAGAGAGAATGAAAAGGGGAAAATTGCGTCCCTTGATAGTTGATACTGTAACTAGGGTTTTGAAGTTTAAACATTTTATCTTATAGTAAAAAATGCTTCTTAAGATCGCATGTGTTTTGGACCGTTAGATAAAAAAAAACATGGGTTTTCTTGTAATTTTGACACACAATTGCATGTAACTAAGTTTTGGAAATTGATTTTTATCTATTTGAGAATATTGAAAAATTAGAGAAAAAACTCCCAATTTTTTTATATCTATAAGCGGGATCAAAGTTTTTTGAAGAGTCTATTTAATTAAGAAAGCTAGACTTAAACTCTTTTAGATTTAACATGTTACCCTATTTAATATTTTTATGAGTTAAACTATTTAACGAAATATAAATAAATTTTGTTAAATCATAAGGTTTTTTGTTTTTTTAATTTAAACATATTAATCTATATCAATATTTGACATACTTAAAAATATTATTACTATAAAATAGAGTTAAAATATAATATAATATAATAATATATTTTTAACAAAATATATTTTTAAATAGATATACAAACCTAATTAGACTTTGATTAATAATTGATCTTTTACAGATAATACGTCAAACTTAGAGATAACATTTTTAATGTAAACTAAATTTCTATTTTGCAATCAATAGCTTCCTATGGAAAATAACATATTTTTTTTTTTTAAAATTATATGAATCACCTTTCCATATAATGACCTCATACTAACCAATTTTGGTTGTTTGTTATGTTTTTATATATGAAAAAAATAAAAAATAATTTTTTTCAATATTAAGGGAAAATAATAAACAGTTCAAAATGTAAATAAAAGTTCAAATAAGTTACTTGAAATAGATTATTATTTTACATTAATCCTCGTATAAATTAATGTGAACACGAATTTCAAAGCATAATTCATTTCTACAGTTAAGCAAAACTAATGCAGCTCCTAAGGTTTATATCAAAATAGATGTTCTCGTTGAAATTATAATATTACAATCAAATTCAAAGATAAAAATCATCAAACAAGAAATGAAGCTAAAAGAAAAAAAGTGACTCAAGTGAGGATATAAAAACTCAAAAAGAGTAATTTGACATAATTGATTTCCAGTTCCAAAAAAACTGATTAGGTACCTGAAATTTGTGAAAATAAAGAGATCTCAATAAATTATGTCATGAATTGAATATGATGGAACCAAAAGAAGTCAACGTTTGACAATTTTTTGCATAGAATATAGTGCTAAATATGATTAATGATAATGAAGATTATGAACTAAAGTCTATTATAGATTATAGACAAAGAAATGCTTTAAAAAGAGAAGAAAAAAAATTGTAGTTAAATTAAACTTGCTTTGCAAAGAGAAAAGCTTTTGGATTTGTAGTTTGCACATCTAAAGATGTGAAGCTAATTAAATGTAGTTGATTTTTCATGCGATTAAAAAAATTAAGAATGAGAAAATAGATATTCATCTTCAATAATCTTTTCATAATTGATTAAAGTACTATCAAAGACTTAATTTATTTGAAATACATGTTAAAACGAATTTGTATGACTCACTTTATAGTGATGATTATAAAAATCTTTTTAAAGGATTTAATTTTTGTTAGACATACAATTCAAACTATTGAAGAGATCACTTAATCACAATGAATATACTTCTTTACCTACACAACGACATTAGAACGGAGTTAAACATATACTTTACCTTAGAGGTACAACGAATATGAGTTTATTTTATTCTAAATTGCCCAAACTAGAATTAGTTGGTTTTGCTAATGCATGTATTTTGTTAGATCCTTATAAGATAGATCATAGATAGATTACTTGTTTATAAATGAAGGTACAACCATATTATAGAGATCCATAAAATAGACTATAACGACTTCATCAAGTCATGCAGAACTTTCAACACTACATGAGCCAAATAGAAAGCGTGTTTGGGTACATACAAGAAAATTGTGGTTTTTATATCGAAAGAATGAATACAACAATCACTTATGAAAATAATATTACATGTATTGCTCAATTGTTGAAGGAAGGATATATTAAAAGAGATTGAACAAAATATATTTCACCCATGATTTGCAAAAAAATGATAAGCATTCAACAAATTTATTTGTGTGATAATCTTGTAGACATTTTTACAAAATCATTCCAAAATAGAATATTCGAGTAACTGGTATCAAAGTTTGACCTTTGTCGTGTCATAGATATTTGTATGATTAAAAAGATAAATAAATACACCATGTAATTTAAAAAATAATATTGTACTTTTTTTTTTCTTCATTAGAAGTTTTTTCCACAGGATTTTATAGTAAAGTTTTAATGAGACATATATTCGATGGAGGAGAATATTATGAATATAAGTCCATTAGGCTCATTAGTGAATGCCTATTTCTTTGTACCTATGAATAAGGCTAACATTGTAACAGAAATTATATAGTAAAACTATTCAACTCTCTTTTCTCTCCTCCTCTCATTCATCTCTACTCTCCTATATACTCTCGTTGTTTCGATTAATTCACAATAAAAAAAATATTGCAAGTCCACCCTTTTTTATACTTTATCTCTAACGTCTTTTTCAATTTTAATATGATTACATTTAGACAATATTTTTTAAATCTATGCATTTCAAAATTATGAGGAAAAGAAAGTATTGTAATTAATAATATCATTTACATATTAAATAAAAAAAAATATTCTTTAAAAATAACATTTAACAATTACACATTAAAACAAACATTAAAACAATTATTACAAATTAACTTGTTTTGTGCTAATTACAAGTGATGACATATCACTCCATAGAAAACATCATGCGCATGTTGAGTTTGTTTGGAAATAAGTCAATATTGTTTCTCAAACGCTTGCACAAGTAACCAAGTCTATAGCTGATTTCTAAATCATTTTTAATATTTCAATATATATTGAACACATTACGTATGCATTTTTTATTGAAAACATGTGCTAGAAACCTAGAATCAATATTGAAATAACACATACTTATAAAATTAATTATTATTTAAACTCAAATAGTCAATAGCACTAATACATCCCAAACAAAACAACACACTTAGATTCTCTATAACAATTGCACAATACAACAATATATAAAATTGTCATATTTAAAAAATATGAGAATTCTACAAACTTTTGTACTGTGTGACGGTTCTAGATGATCAACATACAAAAAATAACTCACCATCATAACAATAAAGTACCATTAGATTCATACGATGGCAAGGATTCCAGTAACAATTTCAAGAGTTTCTCGGTTCAAAGGTTTTGCAACAGTGGCATTAGCTCTTGCATTTTGAAACATTTGACAATTAGCATCACTGTAATTTGTGCACATACCCACCATCTTGCTCCTTATACCCATCGCACGTATGCGCCTCACGAGCTACATAAAATCATGTCATCAATCATTTTATTCATACAATTTTAATCAAACTACAAAACTATTATTAATTATCAAGATTTGTTTAAGAAAAATAAACATCATATATAAATAAATATAGGTCAACATTGTCAACTAAGATTAGTCAATAAAAATTCAAATCATATTCTAGAACGACATAATCTAATTGACATTGATGTCGTCATGCGAATTTTATTGTTTAGTAATTTTTAATTCTATCTAGAAGCGTCTCTTTTGTCTCGAGACTTTCTTCGACTCTCGCCGGCCCTAAAATCTAATTATCATAAAAAAAAAAATTCGTAAAAAAAAATTATATATAGTTCAATATTAACTACATTATTTTTATTTGATTTCCTATTAAACCTTACCTCAACTAATTAATTTGTAAAAAATGTCTATATTATTAAGTTGTATATCATGTTTCGATTTGAACTTAAAAATTTATAAATACGTGAGGTTATTTCTAACGACAATTATATTATTTTCATTTATAGACAAAAAAATAAAATAAATAAAAAAGAAAGAAATTGTTGATACCTCAGGTCCAGGGGTAATGGACAAATCAAAATCAACAAATATAAAGTCAAATTGTATACGAGAATTATACAAAATTTGTATTGCTTCATGAGAATTATATGCAGCCACTGTTTCAAAGGAAAGTGATTCAAGTAAATGTTGCACCAAACGCCTAGGCTGAGTCACCTCATCCACTACCAATGCGTTTTTGGGATAAGAACTGTCGTTTATTGCACGCTTTTTTATTGGCATTTTTTTCTCCACAGCCCTTCTCTGTCGTTTATACCCTGTGGTTCCTGAATTCATTGTTTTGATGATGTTTCTGCACACACACAAAAAAAAAAAACTCTATATGACAATAATATTGGTGGGAACCAAAACTTGTGTTATTCTACAATAAAAATAATAAATTAAATTACCAAATCATTCAGAATAAAAATATGAAATTTTTCTTTAATTTATTCACAAATTTTAGTGATGAATTTCTTTTCAACTGTAATTTTCGTTATTATGAAGATGAATATTAATTAGGTTTATGAATATTTTAATAAAAAAATAAAATAATATATAGATAAGAGATTGATTTTAGTGATTATGGTAGAAATTTATTTTAATATTTATTTATTTAAATTAAAATAAAATTTTATTAAGAATAAAATATTCAAAATACAAGACGTACTTTAAATGAGAGAATGAGAGATAGATCACAGAACAAAAAACACTAAATTTTTTTTTAAGAAACTATGAACCACAGCTACATTAGTAAAAAAAATTACTTTGAAAAAAAAAAACATTCCATGGTATAAATAACACAATTAATAAAACAAATGCTTTCAAAGTTTGGTGATCTCTACAAGAAATCTCAATGGAAAAGGGTAGTAAAAAAATTGAAAATGAGATCAAAGAATTTTGCATAGCTTGCAAGTTATTAGGCTTAAAAAAACAAAATGAAGCTTAAAAATCTACATGAAAACTTGCCTGTATAGATCTGTCAAAATTCTTATATCTTCAAACCAAGTGTGACTTTGAAGGTTTATATAGACAATGTTTTGGGAATTTTTTCTTTTTTATCATTTTCCCAAAAATAAAATAGGTGACTATATTTTAGAAAAAAAGAAATAAAAATATTTTAAAAATGTGATACCACATATTTATTTCATTTCTTTGAATATTAAATAAAAGAAACTTCTATGGTACATTTGAAAATTAATATGTTTTAGTATAATCAAATTAAATTACAAATAGTTGAATAACATATGTCATCCATAAATGAGTTTAATTATATTTCAGATTTAACAATATCAAAGTTTTAAATTTTATCTTTTGAACCTATTTTGAAATGAAGCTTTTTGTTATAATTTTAATTAAAATTAAATTTTAATTTTAATAAGGAAAACAATTATTTAATTATTGAGTCAAAATTAATAGATAAATATACCAAAACTCTTAATTTAATTAGTCAACTTTAATATATTATGTAGCAATATTAAGTGAAAAAATTAAAAAATAAAAATTGTCGTAAATCAAATTTCAACTTAAAGGAAAAATGAAAAAGTTACACATTTATAAATTCATATTCACAATAAATACGCGACGACCAACATATTATTATATTCACATTTAATAAAGAAAAATGTTATTTAAACACAGTTTTAAACACAAATACAAACTACTGTATATTTATGCACTCTACACATTTATACATGTTTATATTCTCTTTCTTCATTAATATACTCATATTATTCTCTCTTCATTAATTAATAATAAAATTAAATTAAACACTACATTTTCTCTCTTCACTCTCTTCCTTTTCATCTTCATTCATCGTCTTCCTCTCTTATCCTTTCTTTTCTTTCTCTTTCTTTTAGATCAATCAATAACTAATTTTTGTGTTGACCTAGATTTTATTTTTTACTTGTATTTTATACACATTGCTCTCCAAATTTACACTTATTAAATTTTTATTTTACTTTTTAAAATAGATTTTTTTATTTTAGTTCTTCTGATATTTTTTTAAGTGTTTACTTTTGTTGTTCTTGGTTCATACACGGTTTTCTGGGTTTTTTTTTTGTGTGTTCCGTTTCTGATTAATAGTGTAAACATTATTGATTAATAAAGTATAATAGGTGGTTAATGCATTATTTTTGTCTAAAAGTTAGGGTTGTGAATTGTTAATTCATTTTAATTATTTATGTCTAAATATTAAGTTTCATCACTGTTATTATTATTGATAGGTCTAATCATATTGTTTTAAGTCATTAACCATGATTATATCTTATTTGATTAGAATGCTCAAATTTTCAATTCGAATTCGTTAACTAAGTTGTACACAAAATTAACCATGTTTCTTAAAGCAAATAACCAAATTTATATTATTTGATTAGAATGACCAAACTTTTTGTTCAAATCCATTAACTAAGTTGTGCAAGGAATTAACCATATTGTTTTAAATCGTTAACCAAGTTTATATCTTGTTTGATTATATTGCCCAAATTTTCAGTTCAAATTCATTAACTAATTAAGTTGTTCACAACATTAACCATGTTTCTTAAAGCCATTAATCAAATTTATATTGTTTGATTAGAATGACCTTCTCTTCAAATTTATTAACCAATTTGTGTAAAAAAATTAACCATATTATTTTAAGTCATTAACCAAGTTTATATTTTATTTGATTAGAATGTCCAAATTACTTCATACAAAATTTGATTAAAATAAGTAAATAAAAAGAAAAAGGAGGAAT
>JBBPBS010000170.1:6078751-6093104 GCA_037974835.1 Cicer judaicum
ATTATTATATTATATACGTGTTTTATATATACTATCACACGCATATGTATCCGTATATTATATTAAATGCTACAGAGCAATATTATAATACAATAACATATCATTCTCTATATATATATATAAAATATTTTTCTAAAAAATAGTAATTAACAACACACTCTCTAATACATAATTTTTTGTTATTGATTAATTTTTAATTAAATTCATCAAATTAGTGTAGCCTCCTGATGAATTTCTATCAATAAAAAAAAGTGCATTGTTAGTAATTCTATTTTTTTTAAGTGTACAGTATTATATT
Source organism: Cicer judaicum (assembly GCA_037974835.1). NCBI lineage: Eukaryota > Viridiplantae > Streptophyta > Magnoliopsida > Fabales > Fabaceae > Cicer > Cicer judaicum. The sequence goes on from JBBPBS010000170.1 coordinate 6,079,050, forward strand.
GTATATATGTAATTTGGTGAAGAAATTCATTTATAAAAAATAAAAAAAAATTATAATATTAGTGTTTCACACCATAAGTAATTTTCTTTGGGTACAAAAACACACAAATATATAAAAATGTACTATATATCACAATGCAATAAAATATAATAATTTTAGATTCTCTCTATATATGTAATATATAACTATTATAATATTATATAACACATAAATATTTATAAGTGTATATTACATAAAATATATTATTATATATACATTACTTTGTATAGTATGTATGTAATATAGTTTTACAAATATGTAGAAAAAGAGAATATATATCAAGTTTTAGTATAGTTTTTTCCTTTTAATTTTACACTTTATTAAGGTTATATATTTTTTAAATATAATTCTTTATTCAAACAAATAACTGATTTTTTTTTTAAATAATATTCATACATCTATACATATATAAATGGATTATAAAATTTTGATATAGTTTTTCTCCTTATTTTTACTCTTTATTTTGAGAAGTTCAAAATCTCTAAGCAACTAACCTAATTTTCGATAAACAAAAAACTTGGATAAATTTAATCTTAAAAAACATATAAACATGTCATTGTATCAATTCAAGTTTCTAGTGGTTCCGAATGCACCACATGATGAAGGTGAATTCAAAAGATACTTAAACTCAAAACATTAAAAAATTTATAGCAGTCACATAAAAGTTATACACAATGTTGTGCTTTGTAAGGTTCCCATATTTAATAAAATGATAATTTCCTCATGAGTATGTGATGATCCCACATTCAACATTAAAATTTCATACAATATCATTCTCATTTTCATAAATGATATCTAAATCACTTTAGAGTATTCTCTCTAACACCATCGACACATGGTTAGAATTAAACTTTGTCATATATTGGTGCATCCTCGGAAGTAACATATATCATATAAAAGTTCAAGAAAAACATATGGACTAAGATGCATATGCACATTATAAAAAAATAATAAAAAGGTAAAATAGATAGAGAATGTGTCACACACAAGCAAACAAACATAGAAATTATCTTTAACTTTCATGCATCAAAGTTATAATCTTTAATCACTTAATTAGACCCTCCACTATATGCTGACAATAGCCAACTTGATGCCACAAATACTTTTACTAGATTTGTAAGCGCCACGTTACTTCAAATGGAGTCTAAGTGTTATCAAGTTTTTTATGTCTTCAGAGTTTCTGTTTTGTTATTAATTCATTTTTTAAATTACTTCATTGAACTTTACTTTATTTGTTTTTAATTAAATTTTTTTCTGTTCATTACTTATAGTTTATGTAACTATGCATGTGAGGTCAAACATCAATTGAACTTCTCCTTGATGAAGAAATTGAAAAAAGTACAGAAGTTAATAGAAGGAAGTAAGTTATTTCCAATCTCAAATTTTATAAAGAAGAGTTGTAAAATCACAAGTTTTGAACAAGGAGATGTTGAGTCTTCATATGATGCTTGGGAGAGAATGAAGTTACTTATGAAAATATGTTTTGGACATGATTTTGATGAAATATCTAAAATGTAAACATTTTGTTATGGGTTTAGACCTCAAACCAGAATTCTACTTGTTGGGAAAATCATTTATTGATGTCCAATAAGGTCAATTGATTCTTAGAGTTAATGAAGAAACATAAATGTTTAAAGTGTTTAAAGGATTATACCACACTTTTCCCACATCAAAATGTTATCTGATTGATGTGGTAGATAATTCAATAAAAAAATATTAATCAATTTAAAAACTAACATATTCACATGTTATAAGAATTTCTGATAAGTAGGTTCAAAAGGTTATTCTTTTTCAGAATTTTAGTCTTGTTCGACTATAAAACTAATTAATTAATGGACAATTAATCTCATGCAAACTCCTATTGCAACTATATTTAGCAGAGTGTGATTAATTGTAATATTGAACAACCATTAACAAAACACAATTACTTTAGAAATCAAATTTAATAAGACTTATGACTACCGTTATAAATCCTATCAATTAATTCTATTCGAAATAAAATAAAACAATCATTTATTTCAAATAGTCTTGAATCTAATTCAAAATAATTAAATTGTGTCTCTCTTTTAACAATATTTTATATTTTGTGAGATTAGAAATATTCAAGTATAAGTATAATGTCAATAATTCTATTGAATATGATATTATGTTATGGAGTTACTTATTACTTGTAATGTGTTATCTCTATGCACAATTACTATTCTTAGAGCTGCGTGGATATCCTAATCTTTGTTAAAATTTAAACCTTTTGGAAGAATTACTAACCTACTACTTATATACCAGTATTGTAACTCGTATAAATTTTTTAAAGTCTTATGTTGTGTTTGTGGGAGTTTGTTATAGCATTTCAGATGCTTTGACATATTTATATTACATATTTGGTATTTGGTATTCTTAAATGAATCTATTTGATATGTCATCACACCTTTTGCTCATTCTTTGTTTTTGAGCTGCATAAGATGGATGTCACTACGAAGCATATAAATAAAAACTTTAATAAACAATATGGTATGACAATATACACAGGAAATGATTTGCACTAATTAGTCCATCTATGAATTAATAAAAATGTTTAATTAGTAATATCATAAAGTCTCATAAAGTGGTTATTTTTTTACTTTCAGATAACTATTATGAGAATTTTAGGTATTAAAAAGTTTGTGAGTGTAAATTTATATGTTTTATTTTGAGAAAAGGTGAATTAAATTTCATCCTAACAGTCTTTATGTTTTATAAAAAGTTTAAGAGAATAAAAAAATCATCAACAAAAGTAACTTAATTATTTATATTTACAAAACTCATAAACTAACATCCACTGCACTGTGAATAACCTGATATTATTATCCATTAATGGACAACACGATTTAGTGTTTATATATAATTTTATAAATAAAAAATAATTACATATTAATTGGATGTAACTTTTATTTAATATATAAAAGTCGGCCCTTGCTAATGTTTACATGTGGCACCATAATATACATCATAATTTATTCTAATATTCATATCAATTTGGAGATTTTGTTACAAAAAATCACCATTTATAAATATTCTTATTTATAAAAGATAATAGATAGATACGAAATTCAATAATTAATATAGAAGAGCAAACGGGCACTTGGTAAGGCAGGTTATGTACCAGTGAATTGAATCTATAAAATGTAATACTCAACAATTTGCATTCAAAATCTTTGTTTATACTTACTATTACTATTTCCCGACTGCACCCAACCTTCCCGACACCAACATGACTCATTCAAATTTCGACAAGAAATACATGAATAGAATGAAAATAACACAAAAAAACTCCCAGACCCTGAAAGCACCAATATTAATGATTCAAACCTGACTGAAACCTTGTTGACAATAACTCAACAAAGGATACGGACTACTCAATAACGTAGCAACAACACAATCTAAAGGGTAGGACTACGAGAGAGTATTGACACGAATGGCACAAAGGTCAAACACCTAAGCTTGTCATATTGCCTTGTTGGAAATATGAACAGATAGATCATAATCAAGCAGATGAACCAAGCTCTTCAACTTTCTTCTCTGAATCTTCCTTTTTTTCTTTTTCTGGTGCAGATTCTTGCTCCTTAGTGTTGTCCTCAGACTTCTCTTCATCTTTCTTTTCAGTCCCTTCAACACTCAAACTCTGAAGGATATCAGCAGCAGCAGATGCATCCTCGTTTTCCTCTTTCTTTAGAGATTCAGCAATTTCTTCGAATGTTTCCATGAACTTTTTGCAATCTAACAGTAGGACAAAGTAACAGTTAATATATATCGTACATTTAGACTAAGTAATTAATAATGAGCTAGAAGGACAATAGTATTTTTTGTCGAGCGCAAAAAGTAGCATTTGTAACCATATACCGGTAAGCCTAAAATAGTGAAATGCATGCAATGGCAATGGAAAGACAGCAGCAACAAACTACATATAAGCACTAAAATCATTCTCCAGAATAAAGCTAACATAAAAATAATAAAGCTTAAATGCAACTTTTTCATTAGCAATTTTGTTAGTCCCCCTATTTCTATTCTAAATCCACGATTTAAATCCCCCGATTTTTAAAATGACTGGCTTTTCCCCACCTTTATATTTTGAGCCCTGTTGTCGATCCTGGTGAGATCGTGTGCAATCCCGGAATCCCGGTGCCTGGACAGACTCACTGCGATGCTACCGGCTGTGGAAACGCCTTCGGCGGGTGCGGTACTTGCGGCGTCGAATTGCACTCCAATAGCAGACCACTGTCGTGGTCCAACTCGCAATACGACCTGTTCCTGTGTTTTCTGGAAAACGCAGCTTTTTCTAAATTTTTTATTTATTCATTAAGGGTATTTGGGCCTTTTCAACGCAAACCCACTTAACCTAATTATTTTATTTATTACTATTATAAAATCACTTAACAGCTTTTCGCAGCCAGCATCGTGTATTCAGTTTCTCAGTTTTGTTTTCCTCTTCCTCTGTTTCACTTCACACAGGTTCATTTTCTTCTTTATCTCTTTCACACACGTTCGTTTTTCTTTTTTGTTCTTACTAGTCTTCTGTTGTCTTCTTTGCAATTAGTCTGTTTTGCCCTCTGTTTTGTCCCTAATATGATTACCCCTTTAATTTAAATTATTTTTCTATTTTTAAGTTTTTTGTTTACACATTTTATGTTTAGTTTATATACTGTTTTTTGGCCTTCGCAATATCGGTCATCCCGCTATCCCATTTTTGGGGTATGACAAGTGAGATGCTAATGGGGAAACTCTATAGATGACATGAAAGTCTAGATGGTTTCAAAGTTAACAAATAATATCCATTTGATCAAAACAACATTAATTTATATTACAAATGCAACCAAGTTTGAGGTAAAACACTTTTTAGGTCGATTATGATAGAACAAAGCAACCTCCTATCAAGCAAGTTTATGAAAGGAGGAAGCCAAATATTGGGGCAGAATAGGAATATTTTGTAACTAACAGCTGTTATAACTGTCATAAGGCAGTTAGTAGCTAGGTGGTTAGTTGAAAACAGTCTGCAGTAGGAGAATGTATTGTAGAGAAGCAGTTTTTGTCAATTAGCATTTGGATTAAAAGGTTTTCAGGTTCCTCGAATAACCTGAGATTACTTTTCAGAAATGAAGAGTTCAAAGGGATATTCCTTGTTGCAATTCAGTTTTTGCATCTATTTCTGGTTCCAGTTCCTAACAACTGGTATCAGAGCTCTGATCTTGAAGCAATGCTGCCGAAGGGAAACACAGGAATGGAAGGAAGGGTCATAACATTGGAAAAGACAGTGAAGATCGTTGCGCTGGAAACAAGAATTGCAGATCACGAAGCACGACTGATCCGCATAGAAAAATGGAGAAGTTACTCAACTCGTGTGAACGTTTCCCAGACACCGGAACAAGAAACAAAACCCCAAAACAAGAGTGAATCTGGAGGCAAAACACTTTCGGATGCGAACACTGTCCATAAATGGCAGAGGCTCAAAAATCCTATTTTCGAGGGACAAGATGCATTTGGATGGTTTTCCAAAGCTGGGGCGGTATTTTCAACTTTGACAAGTGCAGCACGAAGAAATAATGGAGCCCGGTATGGTAGCCATGGATGGAGATGCTTAAGCTGATTTCAGTGGTGGGCGGGTTGCACCCCAAGCCGGTTCCAGTCTCTTTTAAAACTCAAACAAGACAACTCTGTTCAAGAATTTGTCACCAAATTTGAGAAATATGCAGGAGCTATCAAAGGGATTGATGAACATTATTTGATGGAGATCTTTGTAAATGGGTTGAAAGAGGAAATCAGTGCAAAGGCTTGGCTGCATGAACCTCAAACAAGGCATGGCACATAGAAGAAAAGAATGTGGCTGTGGGAAAAAGTGGCGAGAATCTTAGAGGCAAGAACAATAATTCACTTTGCGAGTATTCTGGACCAAAAACGGTCAAAGATTGGCACCCTAACAAACAAGTGGACTCATGTATTATGGATTCACAAGCTTTGGTCAATAACTAATGCCCGGGGAACAACTCATGTGGGAGGAGCACCTATCGAAGATTGACCCAAGCAAAGGTGCAAGAAAAGATCAAGAAAGAAGAGTGCTTTCATTGTGAATTGTGATTAAAATAAATTGGAGAAAACCATGTTTGAAAAAATAAACAATTGCACTTGATGATTATTGAGAATAATGGAGATGACGCTCATGAATCTGGCAGTGACCTGGATCAAGAAATTGAAGATGACACGACCCCAACTATCTCTGCACAGCATTGCTGGTTTCAAAACGCAGCAGAAACTCAAGTTATGGGGTTTCTTGAAAGAAGCAATTGTCGTGGTATTGATTGGTTGCGTAGCCACCCACAGTTTTGTCTCCACTAAATTGGTTGAGCAGCTGCGATTACTTGTGACAGAGACGGATGCCTACTCCGTCGAAGTGGGAGATGGTCACAAGATTGGATGCAATGACGTTTGCAGGGCTGCTTGACTGCAAATGCAACAAAACGTCATACAAGAAGACTTCTACTTGTTTGGATTAGGAGGCACTGACATTGTATTAGGGTTAAGCTTGGCTGGCAGAATTAGGAGACATTAAGGCTGATTCCGAGAAGTTGACCATAAAGGTGAAGATAGAAGGAAAGGACAAGGTGATAAAAGGCTGAACAAGAGTTGACTAAGTCAGCAGCTTCGTTAAAATTAATTAAAAGAGCTGTTAAGGAAGGAGGGACAGGGATTATCATCGACTGCAGAACAATGGATCAGCAGACTACTTCGGAACCCATCCCAGCAGGAATATTTTGTAACTGATAATTGTTATAACTGTCATACAGCAGTTATTGTTAGGTGGTTAGTTGGAAAACAACCTATTTTGTATCATTGGTTGACCAAAAAATACAACAGCATAACTAACACCTATTGTGCAAGATTGTAAATATCCAAATGAATAAGTGAAACACATTAATAGACATAGACAAAGGGATACATCATACATGAAGAAGCTACTCCAATAACCGATCTTATAATCAGCATCTAATCCCACTATCCCAACAAGATTCTCACAAAATAGCACAAAGATACAAAACCACAAGTTCATCTTAAAGTTGAGTTCACAGAGCCGTTAACTCCTAACATTTAGAAAACCTAACTCAAACCTCCACATTCAAAATGCCTTAGACTAAATGAAATGTTACAATCAAGTACACTTAGGTTGCAACAACGTAGTGGGTGCAGAACAAACACTTTGCTTAGTTGGCTAATTGCTAGGAATAGCAATTACTAATATAGCAAGTTTAGTGAGTTTTAAGTTTTAACCAACATCACTTTGGTGGGACTGGAAACAGATCCTTCGAGCAGACCCCACTAAGGGTCTTTTTGGTTCGAGTCTTGTGAATGAAAAAAAGTGGTTGGGAGAGAAAACCCCACTAAGGGTCTTTTTGGTTGTAGATGGAGGGAGGGAATATTATAACTGAAATATGTTGGGGGATTTGGAGGGGAGGGGAGGGGAGGTGACAAAATACACATTTAATCATTTAAAATCCCTTCCCTCCCGTTGAACCAAACAGACCCTAAAGTTAAGTTCCACAAGGTATTATCATAGAAAAAGTCGGTAATACTTTGCACCAATAAAATTGTTAAAAAATGCGATATAGTATGTGTAAATAGATTAATCAGTACCACACCAAGGAATATCAAACTAAAAGAACTTATAATACAAACAAATCTAGACACATTTTACCAATAATACAAAAAATAAATAAATAAAGAGATGAAAATTAGCATATTTACTTTCAATTGATTGGAACCGAATGCAGAAAAACTCGTGTTTCAATTCACCATCGGCAAAGTCCCTCGCTTGCCAAACGCAAGATTTTTCGTTCCCAGCATGCTCTTGCACAGTCATTGTAGGCAGAACTATGAAAAATAAACAATCAAGCACCAAATTAAAATTAAAAAACAAAAAAGCAACCAAAAAAAAAAGCAAAACGAAAAAAGCAATTAGAAATACTGACTACGATGATTAGCGCAGATCTTGAGAGTCTTCGATTGTCTCATGAGAAGCCTAATTTTTCCGGTAACTTTGTGTTTGAGGAATTTCACAGTTCCCGCTCCTCGTTCCTTCCACTGATTCCCTTCCTTGTCAAAACGGTATAGTTTTGCTTTGCTACAAATCATCCAATCAAACAAAAAATCACAAAAATAACAAACAAACAAAAAAGTGAAAGAAAAATTGTGTAAGAGAGAAACAATACAGGTCGAGAATAGCTTCTTCATCCTCTTCGCCAGTGCTTACAGCGACTTCTTCGAGTCTGACGATCGGCGCGACTTGAGCTCCGGTGTCTTCGTCGTCACCGGCGGGAACTTCCTCCTCTTCGTGGTGTTCGGCTTCTGTGCTGGTGGACATTTTAGATGATGGAAATGAAAGGTAGTGAGAGAAAATGTAGAGAGAGAAACACGGAGTGAAGGGGTTAATAGGGTTTTTAGGTTTTTAAAAAGGTGAAGAAAGTAGTGGATGATTGTATACAGCGATAAAGTGCTGTAAAGTTACGCAGTCTTTTGGATTAACCGGTGGATGATTGCCACGTCTATCTAATTAAATTGTTGGACAGTAACTATGGTTGAGATTTGCATAGCTTTTTTATTTATACTTACAGATATTTTAGTCTCCCAACCCATCAGCTTTCATATGATTTAGAGGTATTTTTGTCACTACAAACTTCTTTGGCGTGATTTTTGTAGGGATCGAAGTTGTCTCTTTACTCTTATTTATAATAAAAGTTTAAATTAAGAGATTATGTATTATTTTAAAGTCTAAGATAGAAAATATTTTAAGATTTGTATGTTTTCTTCTAAAATAAAAGAAATGTTTTAATTATTTTTTAAAACAACACCTCAAAACTTTATTAAGATAGAGTTTCATTCCATGAGAAGATTGGATCTGATTACAAGAAGTAAATTATTGAGGAAATGTTCAATCCTTCTTCTCATTTTCTCAGCATTTTACTGAATACCAATTACTAAATGTGTAAAATTGATTGAAATGCACTAGTAGAAGCTAACATCCTATGAGCAAAAATGGAGAACGGTTGAGAAATCACCAATTATCAAATCAAGTGAAGTTAGACCTATAAAGGGTCCATTTAATCAAACCATGTGCAACTCAATTCTCATCCTTCTTAACAAAACTAAAACTAGAGTCATCTAAGTTGCAACAAATTTTTATGCACTAATTAACAATGATCCCTAATACAAAGTAGAGTTAGCCTCAAGATGAAGAGCACAAACTAGACTCAAACAATTGAACTTAATCAGGATAGGGTGTAAACTAAATTAATCGATTAACTCCACAACTTTGAGGATTCTAATAGCTTTAGCTAGTGCGTTTGCAAAGTCTTCCATCAACCAAGTAGCAACAACGGTGATAACTATATTGGCATTCTTAAAGACAACTCTAAGACTCCATCTTCGATTGTTCATTAAATGGGCTTCAAAGTTAGTCTTCAGAAAATTTTCAATGGGGGGAGACCACACAATTGGGTAACATTGACAAAGGTGATTTCCACAAGCGAGGCTGGTGGTAGGATACACTTGAATTTGTTGATACTTCGTTAGAGTTTTCATTGAAGTCAAAATGTTAGTGCACATGTATGTCTTTTGATTTTAGGCTAATATGAATCCGAATTTACTTTTATATGTGGTACACTGTTTAGTAGTTCCTCGATTAATCTTCATCTTTTACTATTCGATGGTCAAGATAGAAGAAATCATATGATAGTATAATCTATATACAATTTAAGAAATGTATTATCCTTATCTTATGGTTTGATTGTTGATAATAAATGTGAATGTTTTGATGTCTTTATACACTATCATCTAATATTGATTTGCATAAATATATATTTTTACTAGGCAATTTAAATACTTCTTCTTCTTCTTCTTCTTCTTCTTCTTCTAAAAGTAAATATTAAATTTGTGTCTAATTATATTTTGGAAAAGTTGTGCGACTATTTTGCAAATTTTCAAGGACCATTTTGCAATTTTTTAAATATAATATAGGGACTTATATGTAAAATTTTGAAACCTATAGGTCAAAATTCTAAATTTAAAAAAATTATAGAGACCATATCATAATTCATATATTATAATGTAAAGAAGGAATTTGAAATTATTAGGTTTTATGTGGTATTTGAAATTTTCTCATTTTGAAAATTTTCTAAATTTATAATCCAAACAAAATAATTTGCATTGAAGGATTTGAATTCACTTAAAAAATTGAATTATCTCATTCAAGCACAATTTTAAAGCCCAACAAATCTACAAAAAGTTCTATAACTCATTTAAAAGTGCTATTTAAATCTCAATAAAGATGTTAGAATTTCGAAGAAGAAAGAGTGAACATGTGATTCTTTTTTTGATTTTAGAGAAATGAAAAAACAAAGAGGAATGTGTTTTAGACTAGACTATTGACAAATCATAAAGAAAAAGTGAGCTTTCTTTTCTCCTCTATGATTTCTCAAAAGCCACCAATTTTTTATTTAGAGTGGTTTAATAAGAGGTGTGTTTCAAAATAATTATCATATGGTCAAACTCTAACTAATAAAACAATTAAAATAATTAACATACACGAGACAAATTATCGTTTATGAAATTGAATTATCATATTTGGGACAAATTTTTATTAATAAAAATTTTAAAATAATTATTATACACGAGATAAATTGTTGCTGATAAGATTTAATTATCATACATGACACAAGTTCTCACTAACAAAATATCAAAATAATAATCATATACATGATAAATTCTCATAATATTTTTTTTTAAAATAACTATTATACATAAGTTGTCACTTATGACATTAAACTATCATACACATAATAAGTTTTTATTGATAAAAATGTCAAAATAGTTATAATAAACAAAATAAATTTTTAGTTATTAGATTGAAGTATCATACACATCGCAAATTCTCATTGATATAAATTTCAAAATCACTGTCTCACTACCTAAACTACTCACTTGAAAAGATATTTTAAAGTTCTTTTCAAGATCCTTATTGTATATGTTTTATCTAGATCAAGTTCATCATAATTTGCAAATATAGACCACAGTTTCATAATATTGCACTGAAGAACAAAAAAATTCCTAATGGGAGATTAATCTCTACTCTTTTGGAGAGTTTTCATGTTATCAACCCCATTCAATCGGTGATGACTCTAGAATCCAAAAGTCAATTGAGATATTTCATATGAGAGATTAATCTCTTCTCTTTTAGCTTTTTTGAAGTTTGAAAGCTTTATTAAATAGCAAAAGATAAGCCACAAAGGGTTACAATATATTATACATTGTTGATTTATCCACTTCACCATAGAATTCCTCTTTGTTTATATGTTTACTCTTGGGCATGTTCCTACCTCGTAAAATTACTAGTTACTTCTAATACCATTTATTTCATTAGATTATGAGTCATATGACGATAATCATCTGATCCAACACAAAGAACACAAATTTCAAATACAAATCATTTCCACTGAACCCAAATTTTAATCGAGACAATGATTATTTTCTCTCATATTTTTAGAGAAAATAATATTAGTTATATTTTTTTCTTTCGATGTTTATTTATATATTTTGATGGATATGCCGTAAATTATTGTTAGAATATGAGGTATCATCATTGTTTATAACTCTTTATTTGTAGTGATGTTTTTGCATTCAATTGATTTATCTAAAAAAGTAAAAAAAATAATACAAGGGGTGTCTTAATTTTAATTAATTATTGAGTAACATAAAACTCATCTTATTTATTCAAATCATGAGGTCCAAATGTGTTTACATGGTTTCATATACTATCATATGATTAAATGGTTTCATAATATTTAGGAGACAAACGAGGTTTGATGAGAACTTGAAGAGGAGTAACTTTGATGTTGGTTATTTCAACAACAGCACTCATATCAATTGGTTCACTTGATATTTTAGAGACTTCAAAAGAGTGAAGAAAATTTGCAAGAGTCAAATAAGCTGTTCTAAGTCCAAATGAAATTCCAGGACAAATTCTTCTTCCACTTCCAAATGGTAAATACTCAAAATCATGACCCTTAAAATCAACATCTTTATGAGTAGTAAGAAATCTCTCTGGTTTAAACTCCAATGGATCAGACCAAACACTAGGGTCAGTTTGAATCTTCCACAAGTTTGTAAATAATCTAGTTCCTTTTTTCACATTATAACCACCAATGTTGCAATCTTCTTTGAATTCACGAACTCCTGAAAGAGGTGACGCTGGATATAACCTCAGTGTTTCTTTGACAACAGCTTGAAGGTAGACTAAGTTGTTTACATCTGACTCTGTAATTAATAGTCTCTCTTTACCAATGTGGAGATTAATTTCTTCTTTTACTTTATCCAATGTGTGAGGATTGTTCAATAATAAACATAATGCCCATGTGTGAGTAACACTGCTAGTGTCTGTTGCTCCCAAAACTAGTGCCTGCAAGTTGAGTACAAAATATATATAACATTTGTACAATTTATTGACATATAATGAATATATATGAGTACTTGCATAATTAACTCACTGAAATGTTGGTACCAAGCTAAATTTTCACCTTTTGTTATCTAAATTTTATTTTTTTTATAAGATTCACCGTTGTAAATTCATCACAAATTTATAAATCTCATTTGTTTGATTTACATTGATGGTGGATATTGTTTCGCACAATAAATTTAAGATTTAATTGCAGTTTTGGTCCCCTTATTTTAGCTAAATCGCAAAAGTAGTTCTCTCATTTTATTTCTCTTCAGTTTTAGTTCATCAAATCAGAATTTTAATCTAAAACTTATAAAATTTTATTTTTTTTTATTTTAGTCATATCATCTCTTCAGATCTCGTTGTGCAACAATTATACATGAAATTTATGATCATAAATGGTGTGGTGTAACTTTTAAAAATGTCGCTTGATCAAATTTTGAACTAAAATTATGTTTTAGAACCAAAATTTGAGAGAAATAAAATAAGAAAATTAACTTTGTGATTCAGTTAAAATAGGAAGACCAAAACTAAAATTAAACCTAAATTTAATTAAACATTTGTATACGGTGTCGAAATATACTGTTAGAAATAATGTCTCCAAATAAGACAACCGCATATAAAATGAAAAGAAAAAAAAAAACAAATCAATGTAAATATATTTTTATAATTACCAATGATGTAGCTTTGATGAGAGTATCATAATCAAAGCCATGAATGTTTGTTCCATCAATAGTAGAAAGCATAACATCCATAAAATCTTGATCATCATTTCCTTCATCACTACTCCTTTTCTTCTTCTTTTTGTGTTCATTCAACCACTCTGTCACAACAGCATCTAATTCCTTAAAATTATGTTTCATATTTTTCTCATGTCCACCAAAATCAAACCACCTCAAAAAAGGAACAGCATCAGCAACAGTAAAAACACCAATCAAACGCATGTAATCCCTTAAAGCATTCAAACACCTATTTGCTTCTTCTTCATTAACAATCACATTATCACCAAAATATCTCTTCCCAGCAACCATTCTAAGTACTGTATTGAATGCCACCTCATGAAACCATTTCTTCATCTCCACCATTAAAAACCCATTTTCGTCTTTTTCTCCACTTGACCTATAAAATTGGTCAGTTTCTTATAAATTCTAAAAAAAGTGTAATTTTTGTATTCTATAAGTTATGGTAATTTTGTTATTAATAGTTTAGAGATTTTTATGAAAGGTAAAAACTGTTTTTTATTTGTTTTATTGTTGTGAAAATCTTTTTTTTTTAAATTAATTATAAAAATGATTTTTTTTATTAGAAACTACTAGAACCCTTTTGTTATAGATCTTAAAATAAATAATTATGTTACTTTCATTTAGATATTGTTTCTAAAAACTGAAGTTGTTTTATGCTTATTCGTAAAAGTGAAACTTACTTCTTAAAAAAAAAATTAGTTCTAAACAATATTTTTGTGAAGCTACTAAAAACAATTTTTCATTTAAGTAGTTTTTAAATTA
>JBBPBS010000170.1:6097723-6185646 GCA_037974835.1 Cicer judaicum
TAATGTTGAATTTTAGGCAAAAAAAAATATATCAACAAACTAGACATATCTATTGATTCTATCCACCAAACAATTTGTTTATCTTTTATTTTAGTTAAATTTTATTTTTTTTTAATATTAATTTCTAATTTAGTTTTAACATAACTTTTTTCGTATACTCGAATCTATACATTTTCTTATTATATAATCAATATATGTTTTTGATTAAATAATTTAGTAGTTAAATTTGCATACTTAAAATGTGAAGTGAAGTATTTCATATATATTCGAATTGAGTGTTGTATATCAATCTAATTAATCAATATAAAAATATAATATTAAAATATATATAATTTTTGTACATGTCTTACTCGGGAAACGTCAGACAATAAATTCACTATTTGCTAAAAAAATTTAAAAAAAAAATTAAATTTTTATGGAAAAATATTTATATTATTTTGAATATATTTAAAAAATTAATTCAAAAATGAAATATGTTTTGAAATGATTTTAAACATGTTGCAGATTTTTTTTTTTACGTGAAAAAATTTAGATTAGAATAAACACACTCACCATACAAGATCTAAGAGAACCACAACCCTTGATTGTAGTATGTATCACTTTTGTTTTATTTGGTAGCTTAGCAATTCTTAAAGACAGGAGCAGCCAACCGTTTGCCAAACATAGAAAGAATTGTTTACACTTTAGAAGTTTGGAAAATGCTCAAATAATAAAATAAAATAAATTTAACATTTTCAAAATTGTGTGCATGAATCTAATTTTTGAATTTTGTGAATAGTAAAATATATAATTAATTTCTAACTCAATAATAATAATTTATATTTATAATTTAAGGTTCAATGTTTAAATTAGGACTTACAAAAAAATCCAAATAATATAATCTCTATTTTTATCCTTATTTGTTTAGAAAGTCCCTACTCTAATGTCTGATTTCTTTGGAGTTTGAAGCACTATATTATTTTTATGTTCTTGGACTTAGATATTTTATTTCATAAATACACTTTACCTTTGCTCCTCTTACGATATTGACATTTTTTTACATACAACCTTCGTCTGAAGATTATTCCTATGCATTTTGTCTTATTTGAGAGTGAGACTGAAATGTATTAGTAATATCATCTAACTTGATAAAATATTTTCTGTAAGTAACAGTTGTCATTAGGTGATCAAACAAATTTAGCAACGAGTACAACAAAATAATAATCTTGTCTTTGTCATCAACCATCACCCAAACATCGCCAAATCGGTGGTTATTTCATTAAACGTATTGACATTTTGTTGCAAATCATACCATTCCTGCAATTCAACCTATATAATCATTGTTTCACGAATAGTTTGTTCATAAACATTTTGCATAAATATTGATTTTTCAATTTCTCCTAGACCTATATCGGAGATGTTAGATCTAGGATATGATACATCACTTCATCTGATATACATAGACAAATCATCCCAGCAACCTTAATTTCATTTTCTTCCAATCAACTTTTGCCATGCCTATTGGTTTCTCCTCACGCAACACCTTTTGAAGATCTTCATGTGTCAACAAATCCTTAACCATTCTTTGCCACAATGCAAATTGTTGTTCTGTTGAACTTTGCTACCTTAAATATTGCACCAGAGTTACTCATCATCTGATACATTTGTTATAACAAGAATACGAAATAGAGATAATTTTTCTAGTTATCGTTTCAAATGGTTCTCATGGATTTGGATTTGGATTTGGTCCCCAATATCTCGCTTCTTTATTTTTTTATTAATATATTTTAATGTTACATTGGATTGCTAAATTAGACGGTGTTAATCTAGTTGGAATGATTTGGTCGAGTGATACTTTTTGCATCCTTAGTTTGATATATATATATATATATATATATAATGATACCATCTATGAAAAAACAAGTAAGTGCAACATAACTTGATTGTAAATAGAGATAGAGGCAGTTGTCACATTCATCAAACTTGAGAATCCATTTTCACAAAAACAATATTTAAAACCCAAGAAGTGCTTCGATGTGATGATTTATATATCTGTTTACACCAACAATATATATATATAATTCAACTTCTTCTTATTACTACTATTATTCTTTTATATAATTATTATATATAAAGATATATTTTAAAAATGGAAATATATAAATAACAGCAATTAAATTCAAGTGATTAATATAAATTTTATTTAAATATAAATTATTTGACCAAAATCTTAAAATAGATTTTAATTAATTACTTCCTAACAAAATTATGAAATATTATATATTAATTTACAACATTAAAAAAAAATCGACTTGTGACAAATGGAATATTTGCAATCAATACTTTATACCCCAAACGCAAGTGTAACATAGAGAGAGAGAAAAAAAAAGAGTAGTTAAACTCTCCCTCTCTCTCTTCAACAATCAAAATGAAGTGATATTAATTTATTGTGTAATGGAATGTCACCTAACAATTTAGTTAATTATCCCACTTTAGGATACATCTTTAAGTTGCTTATTGCCGGACAATTTTTTTATTTATATATATCTTTGACCTAATAATGTCAACACAATTAATGGGTAAGCCAAAAAGCATTTCACATCACAATTTTGGTTAAAATTTCATTATACGGATTAAAACTAATTTGATTCCTCTTATTATCTTGAGAGTCAATAGGAAAAATTAGTTATCAAATTTGTAAGTCTTAATTCATCAGATTCAGTACTAAAAAAATAGATTCATCAATAATTTTTTATCATTATTATATTTTAATATAATTTATTCAATGATACTCAAAAAGTAAGAAGTGATGCTACCTAATTTTTATCTAAGAAGTGATGCTTCCTATTAAACAAATCAATATGCTCTCCCGAAAATGAATGCCTTTTTAATAAAATATCAAAAATATTAATTTAAAAAATATGATTATTTAAGAAAAAAAGATTATAATTAATTATGCTATTAGAAATCTAAATATGAAACATTGTTTAATAGTGATCAATAAGTTTAGCTTATTATATTTAAATAATAATAATTACAAAAACAAAGACGAACAAAAATAAGATAAAAAAACATAAATAAATAATTTTTTAAATAATTAAAATTAAGTAATTAATCATAAATAATTAATGAATTTCAATAAAACGAATCATTTCAAATCAGAATTCACTAAAATTATTTTTTGTTAGACTTTATCTCATTTTCAATTAAATTCTTATCATTTCATTTCCTTGAAAACTATATAATTAAATAAAATAAAAATCATATAACTAAAAACGATTCCTCTATTTGAATAGAAATATATTAAATATGGAAAAACATTTATTCATTAAATAAAATAATGACATTTCAATTTAAAAGATTTATAATCCTTATAAAAATAAAATATAATGCCGTGATTGAAATATCTTATTACATACCCCTTAAACACACCAGTTTCCTTTCATGCATAAACCTTTTGACTTATCAACAAATCAAGTAGAAATTGATTTCCCTATAAATACAAATATACACACTTTAATTTGCACATGTTATTCTGAACAATTGGATTATTTGTTTTCTCTCAATTTGGTCCATCATGTTTATTCGTTTGTGTTTATTTGCATTTGTGTTTCTCATTGTGGGATTGAAAAGAGAGCAAGTTAATGCTCAATTGTATAGGATCTATGGGAATAAACTATACCCTTACTATACAATAGTTGTGGATTCATTGGGAAAAGGAAATTTCTCTACTATACAATCTGCTATTGATTCAATCCCTTCCAACAATAATGCTTGGGTTTGCATTAAGGTGAAGGGAGGTACCTACAGGTAAAATTATATTAAATTAAAATTCTCCTCCACCAACTAGTGTATTTCAAATTATGCACAAATCATGCATTTCAAAATTTTTTTAGAGCCTTGATTTTTTTTTTTTTATAAATTAATTTTTTTGAATTCAGTATCACAATAAATTACCTTCATATACTTTAGGTAAAAGTTGTAAAGGAGTCAAAGGATCATGTGGTTGAAAATTGTTTATGTCACTTTAGATACTAGCTAGTTAAGAATAATTTTAATTTTTTTTAAGCCGGCACAATTTCCAACTATGTCTAGTTCTTGGTAATTTTAAATGATGCATATAATATTATAAATATAGGATGAAGAAAATTAATTCAATTGGCTTAATTGGTTTGAAAATAATACTGAAAAAGAAGCTAATTAATGAATTAAATAGGAGATTACATGATTTCCAATTATGAAAAATGTTATAATTGGTGGGTTTTTTTTTTCAGAGAAAAAATAGTGATTCCACTTGATAAGCCTTACATCATATTGAAAGGAGATGGAAGGAGGAAAACATATGTTGAGTGGGATGATCATGAAACTACAGTACAAAGTCCTACATTCTTAATATTGGCTGATAATATTGTTGTCAAATCCATTAGTTTTAGGGTAAGATTTCATTTACCAATTTTACCAAGTCTTTTTAATTTCAATATTTCTTTTCTATTTTTCGTTGCCCTTTTGATTTTTTTCTTATTCCATATATTGCATTTACTTTTCTTTATAGTTGTTATATAAGGATCATACTAAATGTCTATAAATAAGAATAAAAATGAGAAGTAAAAATTGATTGAATCACATATCACATATTAAATTACAATTATTACTCCCTCAGTCACTTGCAAAAGAAATTTGTGTAAAAATACTGTCATTTTCTGTTTAAAATGTAATTTGTAATTTAATTATTTTTTTTAATTTATTCTCTAATAAATATTATGTACATCATTCTTAAATTATTATTTTTATTTTGTATTTTAAGATATATAAAATATATGGATATTAATAAATATGATTTAATAAAATAATTATTTAATTTCTATCGTTTATTATTTTATTTTTAATTTATGTGAAATGATTAAATACAAAAAATAAATATACTTTTGATAATTTCCTGTTATTTGACGAGCTTTTTAGAAAAAGTATTTGACAAAAACATGACAAAAGACTCAAATTAGTTGACCAAGTTATTGCATTTGTTCTGGAATGTTTGGTGAAAATTGGTTCAGAACCCAATACAAGGTACTTGTAATTGAATTCCCTAAACAAAAGAATAATTGTTTGGGTTTAAGAATCCTTAGTACGTGCTAGTAACAAATATTTTAAGGTACTTGTTAAAGAATTAAAAGAGAAAATTTTGTATTGAAAAAAAAATTGACATTTAACCCTTTAAAAAGTAATATACACTTTTAATGATAAAATTATATATCTGAATCACTAATAAATGTAATATTTTTTTTCACATTTTATACTAATTGATACTATTACTATAATAAAATTTATCTTATTAGTGTTTTTTGTCACTTCATCAACATATTTAAAATTAAAATTAAAAAAAAAAACTATATGTTTAGTATTATTGATTATTAGATTATAATAATGAATTGGTTGTAATGTGGAGCAGAATTCATACAACAATCCGATAAACAATAGACCGAAGAAACCTGCTGTAGCTGCAATGGTAAGTGGCGACAAGGTCTTTTTTTATAGAGTTGGTTTCTTTGGCTTTCAAGACACTTTGTGGGACGACAAAGGAAGACACTACTACAGCCTTTGCACCATACAAGGTGCTGTTGATTTTATCTTTGGGGATGGCCAATCTTTGTTTGAGGTAATTAGATAAAATAAATATATAAACAAAAATGTTTGAAAAATATTTGTATAGATTCATATGTGGATGTGGATGTGACAATAATATTTTGATTTTGATTGAATTTTGTAGAGGTGTTCGATATCTGTTATTGGTGTTGGTTATATAACAGCACAAGGTAGAACAAATCCACACGGTGCAAGTGGATTTGTTTTCAAAGATTCACACGTGTTTGGAAATGGGACAGCTTACTTAGGAAGACCTTGGAGAGCCTATGCTAGAGTCCTGTTTTACAATACCAATCTGAGCAATGTTGTACGACCTAGTGGTTGGAATTCATGGAACTTTTATAGTCATGAGTAAGTTTCCTCTTTTTGTTACCTAATAAAAATATGTTTTATTGTTTCTCTCATGGGTGATTAATGTTTTAATTCAAATATTTTGTTCAGGGATCATGTAACATTTGCAGAACATGGGAATTTTGGACCTGGATCTGACACATCCAAACGAGTGCATTGGGCTAAGAAATTGGATTTTAAAACGGTTCAGAAAATGGCAAGTTTCCACTTTATTGACCCACATCAAGAACAATGGCTTCAAAAACAACTCTTCTAAAACTCATTAAGAGGTGGACATAATTATCTCCAATTTTAATCTATGCAAAACCATAAACAAGCCAAAGATATTGTTGCATTGGCATTTAAGAAGAAAAAAGTTCTTCGTTGTTTATTTTTGAAGTTTAATGTATCATAAATAATTTTTTTGTCAATATTTGTTTATTTATTACAAATAAAAAAATAGATAAAATAATAAATAATTAAAAAAATTAAAAATAAATAAATAATTATATCAAAAATTAATAAAATTTATTGATTTTAACAAAAAGAATAGAGGGAGTAAATTATTCGAAATTGAGTTATACTATCTAGAGCCGTAAAATAAGTCCCTTACCTACAAGATCTTTTAATTTTTTTTTTTTTTGTATTAAGCCTCTATCAAAATATTTTTTTTTAAAGTTCCGGCCTATTACTTTATGGAGCTTTTTAGAGAGGGGTTCACCGGACTTATAGGTCTCAGTATTTTGTTAATTTAAAAAAAAAATCAAAATTTATTTTATTTGAAAATATATCAAAAAAAAAATGTTAGAAAGTTTTAAAATATTTTTTTTCTCAAAAAATTGTGAGAATAATAAAAACAAAAAAAATTTGTTATTGAAAAAAAGTCAAAAATTATTATCGAAAAAAAATCAAAAAATTTTTACACGTGAAAAAATAAAAATTGTATTTCCCAAAAAAAAATCGATTCTTTTTTTTTAAAAAAGGTAGGCTTATAAGCCCACTAAATCCACAAAATTTTAGGGGGCTTTTAGTGTGGGGACTTTGTTTTTTGAAATGTTTTAAATTATAAATTTTTTTGACCCCTCTAATATATGTACAGCCGTAAAAAAAGCCCCCAACTACAACACTTCCTTATTTTTTTTTTAAACCTCTATTATTAGGCCCCTATCAAAATATTTTTTTTTTTAAAATTTCGGCCCATTATTTTATGGGGCCTAAGAGAGTGGGCTCTAGGGGTCTAGAGCCCCCAATATTTTGTTAATTTTGAGATTTTTTCTTTAAAAAAAAAATTATCCAAAAAATAAAATAATTTTTTTTTTATCGAAAAAAATTGGACATTATTTATCGAAAAAAATTGGATATCTTTTATCGAAAAAAAATCAGATATTTTTTATTGAAAAAAAATCGAATTTTTTTATTGAAAAAAATTGGACATTTTTTATCGAAAAAAATCGAAAATTTTTTATAGTAAAAAATCGAAAAAAATTTATAGTAAAAAATCGAAAAAGTTTATATAAAAAAATCAAAAAATATTTATTGATGAAAAAACTGAAAAACTTTATTTTTCAAAAAAAGAAAATTAATTCTTTTTTAAAAAATGGGGCATTCGGGCCTACTAAGCCTACTAAATTTTAGGGGCTTTTAGTCTAGGAGACTTTGTTTTTGAAGGTCTTTTAAATTATTAATTTTTTTGGTCCCTCTAAAATGTAGACTGGGACCAATAATTAAGAGACTTGTCAAATTGACACTTAAAATGCGATTTAGGACTATCACTTATCAACCTCTCCTATTCCAAGTTTAGCGATCTCTCTTATTAAAAGTTTTCTTGTCTCCAATATTTTTTTATTATTTAAATAAACACGCAATAGTAAATCATTTATGTCAATTATTGTGAGTCTTTATTCATTACTAAATTATTGATGAATTATTAATAACATAGGAAAATTTTATGCTATTGTATCAATTTTCATTTTCTTTAAATAGGTCTTTTAGAGGTAATTTTGTTTCAGGCACTCGAACATCAGATGTATGGGCATGTTTCTCAACCAAAATTTAAATTGTAGTTCGATGTGTTAATTATAGAAGCTTAATCTTTTACGCTTGATCAAAAATATATCCATCGATTGTATCAATGTTTGTTCTTCAATATTTAGTAGTAGTATATAACAAATCAAAAATAAATTCAATATATTTGTGGATATCAAAACTAAGATTTATATTATAAAAAGTTTCCCGAAGTACTAGAAAGTTACTGTTCTCAACCTCTTTTACATACAATAACACAAATCAAAACTAAATTCAATATATGTGTATCAATGTTTGTCCTTCAATCTAACAGTAGTAGTAGTTGATGTTGTTAGATGTGCATCAGTTTTGTCCAGTAGTACATAAAGTTGTTATTTCCACATTAATTTTGATAAACAAAGTATCAAACAAAAATACAAATAGAGAATTCAGTAGTAAAAAAGACTAATACTCATATTCCACCTAACAAAAGTCAATCAGATGTAATTAAACAATTGCCCTTCTCTTATTTCTCCAACTTGGAAAAATAGTCCTTTATTTACATTTAAGGCCTAACATTCTATATTTTACATTCTACCAACTTTATGTCCATGATCAACATCACCAGCTCTTTTTCCTCCATTAAGAAGGACAAAAGAAAATATTGCACCTAAAATGTTTTGTAAAGTAGTCTAGTGGTTTGACTAAGGACATTGAAGGAGTTACATGCAGAAGGTCCATAGTTCAATATCTGACACTAACGTTTCTCTTCCTCCCTTAACATATAAACTAATTGTTGACATTCGTCTATACAAAAAAATTATATCGGTATTAACTAGAGTCTTAAATAAAAGGCTGCAACCGCAACATAGGTTGTAAGATCATGAATTTGACATTGTCAACACGATCGCGATTGAGGTCGAATTTGACTCTGTTTCTTTACAATATCAAGAATGGTGCCTCATTATCGTCATCTCCTCTTAGCTATTTGGAAAGTTCTTTTTAAGAAATGATTGGCGACTCTATCGTTTCTATAGCACAATACCCTCAAAATTGTGTTGGGGTCAGATCTATTCCATTTCCTTGTGGTTGGTGGCATTGGAATCTTGGTACTGTTTCCAGTGACACCATCAATCTCAGTTGATAAATTAGTTAAATTTTCCATCAATTCTTCAGTACTCATTCCCATTAATGCTATGACACCTTCCACTACCTCAGCTTCTTTATCCACAACACTTTCTGCTATCAACTCTTCTCCACAACTAGTGAATGCTTTCTTCAAACATTGAAAATCCTCTTGTATACTCACATAATCTGACTCATTAAACATCCTTGTTGTTCCACCAGCAAGCAAAACCATAAGGAATGCATCAAAACATGCCTTCATGATTTCCTTGGTTAACAATGCTTGAGCTCTCTCCAAAACAATTGCTGTCATTAGTTTGATGTTATGTTTGAGGATTGTCAAAGTTTTGTTGATTCGAGCATTGGCGACGTCGCCAACGTAGAGACTATCGTAGAAGAAAGCGTTTGAGTCGAGGAATATTAAACGGTATGAAGCCACTTCCGAGAGGTGTTCATAGGCTGCTAGGATTGAGTTGTTAACTGTTTCAAAGTATGAAGTTGTAGAGCTGCCTCGGCGCCGGCTATCGGAAGGTATTAGTCCCGGGGTGAGTGTGAGCGATTTATCAATAAATGCTATGTTAGGAAGGAGATAATGTAAAGAGTTTAGACGAATGTAGAGGCGTTGCGTTCCTCGACTAGTGCATGAATGAGGGCTATTTGATTCATATATTCCATATATGTGTGGATCTTCACAACTGACATTGCAGGGGCTAGCTATCTTCCATAGCTTGTGGAACTTTGAATTCCTGTTGCATCTTGTTAGAGGTGGAAGAGATGGAATGTAGTTCTCTTTCAAACCTGAGATTATTTTATACAAATTTTAATAAATACAAATTTTGTGAAAACATGTTTTGATTTTAGTGAATTCAGATTAGTGATTACTTACCACATGCTGCAATAAATACTGTGTACTCTTTGAAGATTTTGTGTAATCCATCAGCAAGTTCTTGAACTAAATCCTCAGTTATTGCAATTGGAATTTGAAAGAATTCATGTACAATTTTCTTGGCAGTACTAATCAGCTCCACCACCGATTTCGCGTACGGTTCTGATTTAGATTTCGGATTCCATGTCTAAAATGCAAGATAAAACAGATTTATAAAACAAATATATTGTGTTCTAATTCCAATTATCATTAGAATAAAGAGGATCATAATCATAAAGATAAAGATAAAGATAAAACTTACTTCAGTTTCTTTTGCTTTCAGCAAACACTCATTCCCATATTTCAGCGATTCGTCTATCCATCTTTTCATCAAGTTCATTATGGTTGAATCAACTTCAAATGGAACCATCTCTCTTACTATGGTTTTGCCACCATCTTCGCAATCGGCAGAATCTTCAACAACCATTTGGACTAAAATATCTTCTAGTCTTTTAGCTTTCATCAGTACTAAAATCAACTCAACTGTTATTGTCATCATTTCACTTAGATATTTCTTTAGCACATGTCCATAGCAATTGTTCAGTGTCAACGCCGCAACTGCACCCGCTGTCGCGTGCCATTTCTTTAACACCCGACTGTAGTTCCGTCTCTCCTTCGCCGCTAAATTTTCCGTCTCTTGAGCTAAGTGAAGCATAACATCAGTTATCTCTTTCTTTGTTTCAGATTCAGCAGATTTGGCATTTGCTTCTTCTATTATCTATAATCATCAAAAGAACAACAAAGACATCATTACATGTTAGTTATGACTTTCATATTATGAGTATTATAAGCATAAGATAGATTAAGTTAAGAATCGTTAGGAGTTAAAAATGAATAAATAACTAACTTGAATGTTGCCTTATAATTAAAATCCAAACATATGCATTCTATTTAGATGTATGAGATTGGTTTTGTATATGACTTACCATTTCAAATGCATTTTTCAAGGACGAACGAATATAATCATCAACGCGATCCTCAGAGGAATCCGCTATAGTTTTATCTTCTTCCTCATGCTTTTCTCCATCAGATATTGTAACATCTCCAAGAATCTTGTACGCCAACAACACGACAGGAAGAAGGTTTTCGATTTGTGCAGCAGCATTCTCTCCCTGGAAATATTCATGATAGTTAAGCAACCTCTTATCACCCCAACTCAACAATGAACCGAGTACAGATTTCAACATGTTAACATACAAACACTCCGTTTCTTTCTTTGCATCATTCGCAACTTGATTCAACATAGCATGTGAAGCACAAAGAAGGTCAGGTTCAATCTGTCCAGTTGCTACATATTGTTGAAAAAAAACCCATGTGGAGCACAAATTGTGAATTGGCCTATTGATCCCGAGTGTCGACCATGTTTTCTTTATTAGCTCGAGTAGCTCGTCGACTTCATCGAGGACTAATGTCTGGTCCTCGAGATCGAAAACGGATTGAAGAAGGGCAATATAGAGGTAAACATTGACAGGATATCCATTAGCCCAATGACAAACATTAGTGGGAACACCATTAGGACTTCTCATTGATAAGGAAACCACATAATTGCTAAAGGTTCTCATTGTTTCGGAGTTTTTGCTCGTATCTATTGGTTTGAGTTCGCCGCTACGGATTATATTTCGGAGATTCACCGCAAATGTGTTGGTCTTTTCTACTGGAATAGAAGGGTGTAAGAGTAGCCCTGCTTCGAGGACCTTGAGCTGCCTTCTTTGCCACAAATGGTACTCGTGTGGATTGCTGAATTCGGAAGGTTTAAGGTGTCGAAGGAGTTCCAAAGGGAGGATGATAGTTTCTGCTTGCCGCCCAAGCTGCAATTCACATGTTTTCAAATTAGACCATAAGCAATTATAAATTTCCATTTGTAGTAAGAGTTCACACATTGAAGCCGCATCACCCACATCATTAAATGTCAATACTTAGTTAGCTCTAAGGGTTCTAAGATCTATATATCTTTTTTTGAAATATAGCTTCAATTTTCACCAGAATGTCCACAAGTACAATTACCTCACATAATCAAAATAAATGTGTATAAAAACATATTAAAAGAAAGTGTTTTGTGTTTGTCCATCATAATGAAAATCGTGTTTTTTTTATAAAAATAATTTTTCATGCAACTTTTAGTATTTTAAGATTCTGATTTTGTTCAAAAAATCGTAATAAACAAACATATCAAAATCCTAAAAAGGATTATCTTGAAGAGAAAAAAAAAAGTCTTACTTGACCAACAAGAGTTCTCATAAGAGTTTTCCTCAACCGGCTATCACTCTGTTCCGACACCCCCATCTGCAGCCTCATAACCTCCGCCATACTCATCGTCCGTCGCGGCAAAACTCGAGACCGAGGACTACCTTCCGTCACCGGGGAAGAAGGTACCGACATCGCCGTCCAACCACCTCTCGAAATCATTCTTTGACACAAAGAACTCATCATCATCTTCAAACCAAGCGCTCGTTTCACCCTACTAGTCATCGACACCGGACCACCCGCCGGACTCATTCCTTCTCCACTACCACCACCACCATTATTTTCATGTTTAGGATAAAACGTAAGCGCACTCCGACCACCGAAACCGGGAGAAGAGCGACACGCGGTGAAGAAAACCTCGTAAGCAGTTTCTCTTATATCATCATCGTCGATAATTTTAATATCTGCGAACGGCCATATGAGGCCAGAGTCATTGTTATTCTTGTTACGAATATCAAGTCTGCGTTTGAGAAGGTAGTGATGGTGGTTGTTGAGAGAGGAAGATGTTGAAGGAAAAAGAGATGGATCGTGATGAAGATTATGATGTGGCGAAACTGGAAAAGGGAATGTGATAGGACACGATTCGCGGCGTGTGTGGTTGAGAGGTAGAGGAGGAGGATGCTGCTCGGAATGTGTTGGTGATGGGAGATTGGGAAAGGGACCGGGGTAGGAGTCACGACGGGAATGAGAGGCTATTGAAGGTGGAGATACTGGAGGGAAAGCAGGTGGTAAGGATTCGCGGCGGTTGATGTTGGTGGAAGGTGGTGGGGAGATGGGAAGGGGGGGTGTAGGAGAGGATTCATGGCGGGTGTGGAAAGGTGGAGGGAGAGAGATGGTTGGAGGGAGGGGGTTGGAGTTTTGACGACGGCTGTATAGACCCATGTGGAAGTCGTTGTAACGGTTTTCATGAAATTATCACCCAATGCGAGACGTGTTGTTTAACATTTTTTTTTTATTGAGAAGATTGTGAAAAACGACAAAAATGAAAGGGATGAAGATGGATATAGCAATGTTTGTTTGTCTTTTGGTTATTTATTATTTATCTCTTTTATTTTAACGTATACCCTTCACAATTTCGCTACATCAATTGTTTCAGAATCTGACTAGGATTTCGATTACGAAGCACTAACTATTTCACAAACTAATGCCGTTCGATATAAATGGACGGTTCAAATCAATTAATTGTGAAATCTATACCCGCCTAAGTTTAATCCACGATATATCAAAATGTGGCACACAATTATTGGATTCGGTGCTGTCAAATTTTTCAAGCATTCACGGATTTAAATATACAAGTAATCTTTCGTTCTTGATCATGTGATCTAAAAATTACAAATTTTAATTTTTTATTTTAAAATACCAATTTTAAATTTAAATTGGTTAACGTTGATTAAACTATTACTACTATATGACTGCGAATATGTGAAATTCCGACAGCAAGGAAGTTGGGAGTTCATATACAAGACATATTTTACATGATCCAATAAAAATTAGTTGTGTTTGCTTCATTAATATTATTTTTATATCTAAATACTATATATATATATATATATATATATATATATATATATATATAGCCATAAACACTCATGTGGGTGAATTTTTGAATTTTAAGGATTTTAGATTTTATTTGGATATTTTAAAGAGAATAAAGTGAAGCGGAAATACATTCTACTATTTAAATATTTTATGATGAAATAGAATAAAATTCTTATTCTATTATTTAGAAAATGGACTAAAGAAAACAAATTAAAACTTTATTATTTATTTTTACAGTTATTCAAAAAATACTATTATAATTTATTTGGTATAATAACTAAAAAAAAGTATTAGACTCAAGCGATAATTTACTTTAACTTAAAAAATCACAAAAAGAAACTATATATTTTGGTAGATATCAACAAAAGACAACATTGTAAAAGGGGCCAAAGGAGATTTGAGCAAGTGGTCATGGATCTCAACCTAAAAAATTCATATACCTATCAAACTTGTTAAACGATAAATAAAGTGTAAAAGCATCATATAATATCAATGATATATTAAAATTGTTGAAATCCAATTAGTGCGGGGAATAAAAATCTCAAAGTCGTATGATTGTCTTTTTTATCGATTTGAGAGTAACAAAAATTCATGTTGTTAATGAGATTTAAACAGTTTAACCATCAAATTTGATTTATTCAATGAACAATAGAGATATTTTAAAAGGTCAAAATTCATTTGAGAGTCGCTCTTTAAGCAAATGTTATGTCAATCCTTTTTAAAATTTAACTTGATTGCTAGGATAGCTCCTATTTAAAGCATAAAATTGTTACCAATATGAAAAGCAAAGCATCCTAGACTAGTTGCATTTTTATCCCTAAAACACTACCCCAAGCAATTATACATGGAAAACATATGTATTTCATTTGATCCAATAAGCATGAAGGGAGAATCAAATGACTTCTTTAATTCTTGAATCTTTTTGTCGTTAATCAAAGCATTAAAATATTTAAGGACTTCAAAATCGACCATAAAGGATGAAGAAGAAACCTATGCTCAGATTACCAATCAAAGCCACGTTTGAAATAATCATATTAATTGTTGAAAAATATGATATGTGACGATCCTCAAAACGAATTTTGTTAGACTACTCCAAGTAATGAATATAATATTGATAATGGTGTCTAAAATAATATGGTGTGCTTGAAAAGACCAAGCACCAACATAAGATTGAAAGATACATAAAACCTAAGTAGCATATATATGATGCCTAAGAATGTCACTTGATGAATTCCAAAGCTTAAAAATGAAGTGACATTTAAAAAAAAAAAAAAAACGATAATAAGTTTTTGCAACTTGTCCATAAAGACTACATATGGAGACTATAATGCAATCACATCTCCAAAGATTTTTATCAATAGGTAATCTAACATGAATAATACATCAAATCAATATAGAATCAAAAGTGATATAATTTAGTAACATTTGCCCAAGAAAACAATTTTGTCAAAACATGCTAGATTTAGGAGATTGAAGACCAATAGAAGATATTTGTTGAATCATGAAACTCAATCAATTTGAAGGCAATAGAGGTTATTTTTGTTTTCATTTTCATGCATAAGAGAAATATTTGCTTCTTCAAAGATTTTAGTACTTTAATTTATTCCAATAAATTTTCTACATGATTTTAAGATAAATAATACAACATATTGAAAAAGAACTAAGACTAATCGAGTAAACTACTATTACCATTCTGGTTTATGACTGAGTAGGGTGTTGTCGTCTTAATCGTTGACTTAGTAAAAAACTCAAAACACTGACTCATCTAAATATTTGTCACTTTAGTCTTTGACGTAAATTTTTTTATTACTATGTTAAATAGTGACATGCGTATTTTGTTGTTTGATGTGTCAATCTTTATCCGATGTGTACATATGAGTAAACATATAATAAAATGACATTCAATTTAGAGAAAAAAATTACAAAATCACGTAATATATTTATAGGATTTTTCATATTTTTTTCATTGTGCTCTTTATCTTCTATAACTCTAACTTTCGTAAATCACTTCATCTTAATCAAATTGATGTTACCTACAAGGAATAAACTTTTATTCGATTGGAAAGAATATGTAACACAACATTTGTTGTGTGTTAGTTTGCTATGTATGAAATGGCTTCTTGATCATAATGGATTAATCGATGTTTTATTTCTATATCAACATTCTACAGTATCTTTCATAATTCCTATATATTTGAAAATTGTATATTCATAGTTTTATTTTAGGATTTTGGTTGAGTTATAAATTAAAACAACACTCCTATCCTAAGTGAGACCAAAATTGTAGTTTAAAAAAATCGATCAACAATATAGTGAGAAAATGATTAATAATAATTCTGTAAGGATTTGCCCATTAACGCCTTTAATACACATTAGTGTCTTTAAAAAGTAATTTTGTAAACCTGAAAGAACAAAAATATAAAGAATAACTTTATAAACGTTTTAAAGTGTAATTTTTCAAATAAATACAATAAATAATATACGATGTAATTTTTTCTGTTTACAATAGCGTAAATCTGCCTTAACTTAGTTAGTTTGGGTGAATAAATTATACATTTACTTCATTCCGTTTGATATATAAGAAAAAAACTATTTCACATAATTTTTAAAAAATTGATAGCTCCATTTATTTGTTTTTTAAATTAATATAAAATAATTATTTTCTTTAAATTGTCTTTCACGAGAAATTGTTATATAAAAATAGAAAATTATAAAATAATAAAATCCAAATTAATCAAATAAAATTAAAAAATTATACCATCAGAATTTTTACAAGAATATAATAGGGTTAGTTAAATTTTGTTATAATTGAGATAAAAGATTTTAGACTTTTTTTCCTTATACTTGATACCTTGTAATTACGTAAAAATTATCAGCAAGTGAGCATGTGTAAGGGACAAAGTAGTCATTTCGAATAGCGATCTTGATCACACGAAAAAACCCTAGTATAGTATCAGTGTATAATAAGCATATAACAGAGCGTAAACACGGGTTAGATCTTCGGCGAAAATCTTCATCTTCCTCCTCTCACCAATCAATCAATAACTTCATCTCCAAAAATCAAGATGGTATTATTCTCATAATTCTCTTCGCTGTGTTTTCAATTACATGATTATACGGTTTTTTATTTTTTATTTTTTTCTTCGTTTTTTGTGGTGTATTTGCAGTCGTTGGTAGCAAACGAAGAGTTCCAACACATTCTTCGTGTGCTGAATACAAATGTTGATGGAAAACAGAAGATTATGTTCGCTCTTACCTCAATCAAAGGTATTGGCAGACGATTCGCTAACATTGCTTGCAAAAAAGCTGATGTCGACATGAACAAGAGGTTTGATTTTGTTTTTCTCTTCTTAGCTTTGATTTTTTTGTTTTTACGTTTGTTATTGTTTACAGTATCGTTTGTTATGGATTTAAAATAAATGTGATTTTGGTATTTGTATTTCATAAGTTTAAGTAAATGAGAAGCTGATTTGTGTTTGTTTGTTGTGGTGAAAATCACTTTTAAAAAATAAATCAGTTATAAAAATGATTTTTCTGAGAAACTACTAAAACCAACTTCCCATTTAAGCAGTTTTTAGATTATATATTTTTTCTTTTCTTAAAGTTGTAACAAACAGATTCAAACTTTCAAAAGTGATTATTTTATGGACAAAACGGTGCCAATGGTACCCTAAATGTATTGAAATTGCACACAATTTCCTAGTGCCTATTTTGTTAGTAATTTTTTGGACTGAATTGATTAATGAGAAACACGAGTACTTAACTGACTACCTAAATGACTAATGAAAGAGATACTTATGGGTGTGTTTGCATTTTCGATTCATTCATGGACTATAGTGACAACACTTCACACATTTAGGGACCAAAATGATTGTTTACTCTATGTTTAAGTAAGTGCTAGTTTGGAATTGCGATACAATATCAATTATCATGTCTTGAAGACACTTTTACTGTGAAATCCCTAAAGCGACAAAATATAGCTTTACCATTGACTTGCCTTCAATGTGCTGCCAACGCCCAAACAAAGAGACATTAAACGAGTATTTTTTAATTCAATGGGTTTTTGATTTCAAGTTTAATTAATTTAGTGATATTTTTTTTGTCATTCTGGTTTTGTTTTTCAGAGCTGGTGAATTGACTGCTGCTGAGTTGGATAATATTATGACTGTGGTTGCCAATCCTCGGCAATTCAAGATCCCTGATTGGTTTTTGAATAGGAAGAAGGATTACAAGGATGGCAAGTATTCTCAGGTTGTGTCAAATTCACTTGACATGAAATTGAGGGATGATTTGGAGCGCTTAAAGAAAATCAGGTCATTATTTTGTATATTTTATGTGGATTTTTTATTGTTTTAATAATTTTTAAACTTAACACTTAGATTAATCAGATTGTTGTTGTCTTTAGTTTAGAATTTTTCATGTTCTCCAGTTTTTGTGCCTTAGATAGATAGTCTATGCATCTATGAAACACTGACATGAACCATATGTGACACCGTCATTGGCTAGTAGGCTCTGTTAATAGTTTAACAAAATGGAAGTAATGAATCTAACTGTATGTGTTAGTGTCGTGTTGGTATTGTTGTTGGAAATTGGGCATGCCTTGAATCTGCAGTGTACTGTCGGTCAGTGCTTCATTGTATGCATGCTATCTTCCCAATTATGTTAGTTTCCTACCCACGCACACTACAACAATGTTATTTGAGATTTTTTCATCATTGACATTTTTTTTTTAGTTTTTTTTGCAGCATTACATTATTGCTTGTTTTAGTTCTCTTGTAATTAAGTTTTCTATTTTGGGTGTTGGACACTTGGTTTTATTCATGAATTCAAGTTTCATTCATTGTTTTTCATTTTTTAGAGATGGAAATTTAAAAATAAATGAATAGTGAAAGAAGATTAAAAAAATTAAACAATCCTACCCTAGAAGAAAAAACTACAAATGAAATTTAGGTTTTTTTTTCTCAGTTTTGTTTTATTAGACAATGTGTTGAGTAGTATAAACAAAATCTAACATGCAAGTAAACTCAATGTTGCAGAGATTAGAATGCTGCGCTAGATGAATGGAAATATTGGAAAACATAGGATTATTAATGATAGCATTAGAGATAGATAAATATGAAAATTAGGATTATCATTGAAAAGTTGATTAAGAGAGACTTAGGTTTTTTTTGTCATTTTTGGGGGTGGATTATAAATTTCATAGTAAGGAGGGCAAATCATATGAAGGGTAGTCTAATTGCTAGAGGAAGAAGCACACCTAGAAAAATCAAGTTTGATCATATCTATGCACATGTGGCCTCTGTCGATACCTTTGATCGAAGGTATTCGACACTGACTCAACATTGACACCTTGATTACATTCAATTAATTTATTTTTTCCAAATTATTATTGGCGTTGATGTTTAGTGTCGTGTCCGTGTCACTATCCGTGCTTCACAGCTTTTTTTTGAAAGTGCATTGGAGTGTCAAATTTCCAGTGTCGGCATCCATTTAGTCCAAATATGCCTTAATTTGTTAAGGAGTTTTGTTTGGAGATCAACACTTGACATTACTTAATCTGTGTCTTCTGTCTTTCCTTTTTTGAGGATGTGTTTCTATCATGTGGTTTCATATTAGTATGTGTTTATAGATGTTAACAATTAAATTTGGCATTCTTAATTATACAGAAATCACCGCGGTTTGAGGCACTACTGGGGTCTTCGAGTTCGCGGACAGCATACTAAGACTACCGGTCGCAGGGGAAAAACTGTTGGTGTCTCTAAGAAGCGATGAAGTGTTTCTGTTTTTACTTGCAGAAGAGAATTTATCATGGAAAGAATTTTTGAATTGCATGTAGACTTGTTTTTCATAAATTATATATTCGTCAATTTCTGTTACAGAATTTTATTTTTTTTGCTTGACTTTGTGCTCAGTTACATGTTGGTTTTTGTAAGTTGCAGAGATATTTAATAGTATTGTTGAAATTATAAATGTGCTTTCGATTTAAGGAGTGTTCAAAGGAGATAATTGGAGTTTCTTGTGAACTGTGTTTAGCTTATTTCAAAAATCTTATAAGAATAGTTTATGGATAAGTGATTAATATGAGACTTGGATTAATTTATGAGGATTGATCAGCTGCAGATCCATTTCATTATGAATCATCTTTTGACTTGAAGATACCATTTCTAGGTGAATTTGATTTGGTTCATTTCTGGAAAAGATGTTTTGAATCATCAAAGGTGAAGTTTGGTTTTATGCCAACTATTTGTAACATTGTAGCCTTGTGTTTGGGATAAACATATTTATTGGAAAATTAAAAAGTGAAATTTTGTACTGTGAAAGAAAACCGAAAAGAAAAACGATTCCCTGTTTATTTGGGATTAACAATCCTTTCACCCAAAAGAAAAACGAAAAGCAGGATAAAGAGCACATGATTCCCTGTTTATTTGGGAGCAAAGAAAGTATTACATTTAAGTGAGTGCTCCTTTTCCTTGACTTCTTGTAGACTTGGATTGGACTTGAATAGGTTGGGAATGTGAAGTGGGTTATTATTTCCTTAACCTTTGGTAGATGACTTGGATAGGTTGAGAACTTGAAGTGAGCATCCACCTACTACAAGAACATTCCATCTGGGACAACTTCACCACATTTTTCTCTACAGAATGATGAATATTAAGAGAAATCATTAATCATGTCCCTAACCAACCTTTTCAAAAAAATCTCTATAAATAAAGGGGATAAAGTATTTTGGTGTGGCCTATTTAGGTGAAAATCATAATTATTTCATGCCATAATTATTTTGGGGTGGCCTATTTAATACATTGACTCATGAAAATGAAACGGGATGTATATATATTTTGGCTACCTATAGAATACAGTGGGTTGTATTTTTTTTTTACATAATATTGTGTTAAATTTTATATTTCAATAGCATTATTCGTTAAAATATTCTATTTTTTATTTTATTTTTGTTACAACTCTATTGAAATTTAATTAGTATTGTATATATATTCGTTCAAATTAATATTGTATATTATAATTGTTTGGAACAATTCTAGGTAATTTTTTAATCTGTCAACTACATTTACATTAAAGTGTTTGCTCAATTTTTATAATCACATTTATTTTGATTAACATGTGTTAACATATTTGTTCAATTTCTATAATTATATATATTTAACCAAATTCATTTATTTTATTTAAAATTAAAATTATACAAAAATTACTCTTTATGATTAGGGGTGTAATAAAATAAGTGTATGTGTCAGTTTGTCCGCTTTTTCTAATATGTTAACACATATTAATTATAAATATTAATTTATGTAATTTTAATTTTGAATAAAATAAATTATATTTATTGAATATATATCTTGAAAATTGAACAAACACGTTAATGAGATTGACATATTTATGCAGTTAGATTTTTTGTAAACAAAATAATATGTAATATTAATTCTTATTGTTCGAATTGTGAATTAGAATGCACAACTATATTCAAAGTTTATATTTGGTATCGTTAGTACAAATAGAAATTTAATTAGTGGACAGTCACAAAAAGTTATTTTATTTTCATTGTATCAGTGTAGTTGATTGAAGGATACTTTATTATCTAAGTTTTGATTTACATAATAAATTATTCTTAAAAATAAAGAATCAAAATTTTATTGAAACACAATCATGTATAAATTACGATTTATTATTTATACACGTTTAGAACAATAAAAAATGAGAGGTGTTTGTTTAGCTGTTAGTAAATAATAATTAAAGTTTTCAGTTAATCAGAAATTTAAATTTGAAACAAACTTAATACATTGTGGAAAAAATGCCTTACGTCAAGAATTTAAATTTGTTTAGCTGCTAGTTTTTTTTTCTTAATTCTTGGTGACATAGATCTTGGTGTCGGTCCTTCTTGATTCAATTGTTTGCCAATCTCTCCATGAAATAACCTATTTTGTCCTCAATCATACTAACAATTGGTTTTTGTCTTAGACCCAATAATGACCCCGTTAAATCATAAATGTATGAGACATAATGTTTTACTAAGATATCACATTTTGATCCATACGTGAATCTTGATATGCTCTAGAATTCAAGGGATACCATCAATAGATACTTGTATGTATCCTCATTTACATGCCTTATTTCCATCATCTCTTATTCCCATGTTTGATTATAACTTCCCTAGTTTTCAGGGCTTTTTTTCTAGAAACTTTTTTTAAACAACTAAAGGGTTAGTTTGAAATTGGAAAATTTAAATTAAGGATCAGTTTGATGCAATCATATATATATAAATGAAGGGTCAGTTAGATACAATCGCATATAAATAAAGGATCACATTGATACATACCTCATATTAATCAAAGATAAATAAATGTAAAGGTCTTGCATACCTTTGGACCACTTAGATCATTCACCAACAGGTCTAGGAACTAGACCTATGAATCCTTTGTCTTTCCTTCTACAACAACTAAAGCAAATGGCAACATTTGATATTTAGGGTCTCTACCCAATACTACAACATAACAACCCTCAAGAAAACAACCACCAAGTTCAATTATTGGTTTACAATTGGAAATTTTTTGCTTACATCCATGAAAGCACATGCACAACTTTTGAAAGATAGGTAAGATAGGTCAATCCACAAAATCATCTTCAATTTCTACCACAATATGTTTAGTATAATACACAATTAACTTTATTGTGATGTTTGGATTTGATCTAAGTTGTGTGACATAAATTTTATAATCTACGAGATTGTTCTTTGAATTATCTCTAAAATACTTATGTTTTTTATGAAGACAAAATGATCAAACGCTTTCAAATCTCAACAACAACAAGGTTTTGTCATTATCAAAAATGAGAAGAATGTAAAATAAAGACAAAAATCAAGGAAAGTGATCAAGTTACAAGCTTAAAAAGAAGTCAAACAATCAAAGTCAATTATGGCCAAATATGCTAGAAGTCTTATAATGTAAAGGTACATGATGCAATCTAATATTCTTATATTTCAAATGCACATCAGAACCTTTCATTTTAGCATATGCATCAAAAGAGTTTTCAAAATGTCAAAATGCATTAACAATGTTTGAAAATCAAGTTTTTGACAAAAATCAATATTGTATTTGAATACAACATGTTGTAGCCGAATACAGATTCAAGTCAATAACAAAAACTGAACATCTGTATTTGACTACGAGATAGTGTATTCGAATACGAGTGCTAAGTCAGTAGCTAAAACTGTAATTTTGTATTTGAATACAAGATAGTGTATCTAAGTACAAAACACCAAGTCACTGGCAAAATTCACTGATCTGTATTCGAATACAAGGTTTTCGTATTCGAATACAAGATATAAAATTTGAATAAATTTGAACGTTACAAAAGGTGTATTCGAATACAACTGAAAACAATGCAATTTTTTAGATCTGAAATGGTTCTAGATCAGTGGCGGATCTTGCATAAAATATTTGGGGGAGCCAGGTTTATTTGGGGGAGCCGAGTTTTTAAAAGTCATATAGTTTTTTTTAGAGTATCACAAATTCATACACAGTAGACAAGTTGAAAAAAATTAGAATTTCAATTTTCACAAGTCATACAATTTTCACAATTCAATCCGATAAAATATATTCATTTTATAATTTTCATCTTTGTCAAAAAATTTCTTGAAAAAATCTTTGTTGGTTCGAGATGAGTTAGTTTATCGTTCTCTATCACATACTTTACGTATATACAGATGTTACAAATGTTGTTGTATTAATTTTATTATATTTTAGTAGTATAAATTTTAAGAGATAATAGAAAGCAAATATAAAAGAAAATCATAGGTGGAAAAGAGGGGTGAAAATTATTCAAAAACTAACTATAGAATTTAAGGATATTTTAATAATTTATCACTATTATTTTGATAATATATCGTTAGTTAATATATATATATATATATATATATATATATATATATATATATATATATATATATATATAAGAAATTTAAAAATATAGGGGGTGCCGTGGCACCTGCCCGCTCCTAAGAAGATCCGCCGTTCTAGATCATTGCATTTGTTCATCAAACCTCTAGGAATGAATACCACTGATTTGAGGTGATGTCTAAGGAGTATAAATACTTCTTAGCTTCAGACTTAATGAATTAATCTTTTCACAATCTTAACATCAATCTTAGAACAACTTTGAACAAATTTTATGAAATGTTTGGATTTATTTAAAGTCTTTCATTTATATTTCAAGTACAAATTTTACATTGTCATATCATTGAGAAATGTTCTCTATTGTACTTAAAATTATATCAGACTGCTATTATTATATCAAAAAGCATAAACTGTTATATCTTATTGATCTAAGTCAAAATCAATATTGCTAAACCATTCAAGTTATTTTTGTAAATTAAGGAAAGTGGTGTACTTTCTTCAAGTGTTGTAAATTGAGAAAAGTGGTGTTTTTTCTTCAAGTGGTGAGCTATCTTAGGGTGATTGTTAGGAGTTTGTAACAAAGGTCCTAGGGTGGGACTTGTACTTATTCTAACAATAGTGGAAAATTTCTTGTGGTGTGCAAGAGGATTGGATGTACCCTTGGTCATAAGGGGAACAAAGATAATATCTTTGTGTTATTTATTTTTCTGC
Source organism: Cicer judaicum (assembly GCA_037974835.1). NCBI lineage: Eukaryota > Viridiplantae > Streptophyta > Magnoliopsida > Fabales > Fabaceae > Cicer > Cicer judaicum. Next base: position 6,122,123 of record JBBPBS010000170.1, read on the forward strand.
CATTTATCTTTGTCATACACTATCTTAAATCAGAAAAATCAATCACAAAATCTCTAAAATCAAAAAAATTTCTAAACACCTAATTCACCTCACCTCTTAGGTGCGCCTCTGTTCTTTCATTGTCCATCAACTAAATCAATTGCATTTGTCTTAGCCCCCTATATGCCCTCATTCTATTTAGACAAGTAATCTACTTCTAAAGTGCCTTCATATAAATATATGTCAATTTGACATTTGGATTCTCATTAAACTTATCAATAAAGTCTTTCATATCCAAGTTGAATTAATCAGTTATACCATATGCTCTTTATTGCATGGCTCTCTCAATAGCCATGTATCCTTATTTGGAAATTTGGCACAAAATGCAAGTCATCTGTATCCATCTTTACAACCAACTTTAACTCTTGTCATGTCATTCTTTAAAAATCTTAAATATTTTCCATTATGAATTGAATAACTTGTAATAGCATCTTTAAATTCTTGTTAGGACGAGAACTTAACACCCAAAAATACACTTAAAGTCTTCCATATTTTTAGGAATGACAAAATTGAGACAAGTACTTTACCGCCCCCGTTAGAATAATCACTACTTAGATATTTATCACCATAAGTTATCAATTTCTCAGTATAGTAATCTTCATTAGATAAACCCATATATGTTATTTTATTGTGACTTTTATTCATTTTTCCTAAATGATGTGAGTCTGAGTCACTTGGGACGTGGTCATCAGCAACAACGTCATCTATGTTTTTGACCTTGTTTATTTGTTTGGGACTTTCTTTCCTCATTTTAGAAGGAGATCCTTTCTTATTTTTGTTGGGTCTTCCACCTTGTTCTTTTTATTTCCTGCACCAACATCATTCACTACATAATTATTAATCATCCTCATTTACTACATAAGCATCGACAAGGGCCTCATTTATCCCTTCATCTTCTTAGTCCTCAAATGTAACATTAATGTGTTATCTTCATTGTCATCAACATTAATATTTTCTTTTATTTTGGCCGATTCATCAATAGACACATCTTCTTATGGGCCACACTTTTAGGTTGGGCCTCAACACCTATATTTTATTTTCTTTGATTTTTGACCGTTCCATTAGCTAGGGCTTCAACTTCGGCAATGAACACATAATTTGAGTCACATTTTCATGTTGGACCTTATTAACAAGTTTTGTCTCGTTAACTGGTTAGGTCTTATCCATTAGTTGAAGAATTCAACAATTATTTTATGGTTGGGATATTAGGCATACTAAATATAGATCCAGTTTCCCATTACTCTTAGCCTGATTTAGCATCTTTATGGACCAAAAATCACCTTCTAAATCTCAATTATCCAACAAAATCATAGCTAACATATACCTATTAATTCTAAGTACCCTATTTTCTTCACAAGGTCGACAATCTCAAAGTAGCTCCACTTATCCCCATCTCATGTCCAGTTTGGCACATCTCGAACATATGTTCCTTTGTCATCAACAAATTGTCCACCATGGTGAAACTCAACATAAAAAACATCCAAACAACATGTAAACACAAAGTTTTATTCTTCGTCAAACTAAACTAATTGGACCACACATAAATATAACACAATCATTAAAACACAACAAAACCTACACTACCTTAAAATATTAGTGTGAACGACACACAAAAACTACATATTTCAACACATACTACTAAAATAAAATACATCACCCCACCACAACCCACACAAGTCAATATAACAACCCTTAAACAAAATAAAGAAAATAATTTGAAGTTAACCATCCTCGCAATGATTAAAAAATAAATAAAAAACATATTTTATAACCGATTTGTATTAAAAATTCAATTTTCCTTTAACTACAAATGATTATGCATTTAATGAATCAAATTTAAATCCTAACTAACGATTGCAATTGATCTATTTTTTTTCTCAATAACCATAATTTCAAAATGATAACAATGATATCAAATGTTTGTCCATCAAAATAATATGTAAGATAGATAGAACCAATTAAACTATGTAGAAGACACACTAACATTAAAAGGAAAAAAAAAGGAAAAAGGTTAAAGTTTAGAAAGATAATTTTTTTTATATTTTTATTAGTTAAATAACTTAGTGACTAGATTTACACAAAATATGAAAGAAATAGAATTTCAAATTTAAACTAATATTTTTATTGCTACCAAATAAGTTGCAGTTACAAAAAAAAAATAAAAAAATAATCAATGTAAAAAAAAATGGTAAATCTTTGACGGTTAAATATGATAAATGTTGTTGGTTTGTAATTAGGTTAATAGAAAAAAATAATTGATTTAAAATAAATTTGAAATAGTAGCCGAAAAGGAAATGTAATCGAGGGAGCAATTTTAACGTGTCTGTGATGCCTTACGTAGTTACCATGAGTCTCTCTCTCTTTGTTTCTCTCACAACATTCATTCATAAATAAAAAACCCAATCAATCAATCAATCAACCCGTTTTCACCATTCCATCCATCTTCGCCACCGACCCTAACCGAACAAACCTCCGATCCCCAGCCATGGTGAAGAAGCGAAAATCCACCGCCACAAGTCTCGACGAAGTCGATCGAACCATGTATGCTTCCTTTTCCACCGCTGCTAATTCTCTTTCCCAATTATACACTCACGCCATGAATCACCAGAAACTCTCCTTCCATGCTGGACAACGCAACGCTCTCGTATGATTTCAATCCTCTCTCTCTCTCTCTCTCCTTTTTCATTTTCCCCTAAATTTTTTATTTTTTAATTATAAATAATAAATATGCAAATTATTTTTTGTTTTTACTTGTATACGGGTTTTCATGGTAGTTTTTTTTTTAACTTGTTCTCGTTGTAATGTTGTTGGTTTAATAATAAAAAATGTTATTGTGAAATTCTATCGTGGACCACCTTTACGAATAAACTCTAACGATGTTTAAGTTTACAGCCCTCTTATATATTGACCTGATTGGTGTGTTGGTTAGACTAGTCGAGTTTCGAGGAACACATTTATTTTTTTCTACTTGATTGATGTTGGTTCGACGAGTCCAGTTTTGTGGAACACATTTATTTTTCCCTACTTGATTGATGTTGGTTCAACGAGTATAGTTCCGAGAAACACATTTATTTTTCCCTACTTGATTGATGTTGGTTCGACGAGTACAGTTTCGAGAAACACTTTTATTTTTCCCTACTTGATTGATGTTGGTTCAACGAGTCCAGTTTTGAGGAACACATGTATTTTTTCCTACTTGATTGATGTTCCTTCGACGTATTGAGTTTTGAGGAACACATTTATTTTTCCCTACTTGATTGATGTTGGTTCGTCGAGTCAAGTTTTATGGTTCACTTTTATTTTTCCTTGGGGTTGGTTCGACAGTCGAGTTTTGAGGGGCGCATTTATTTTTTGGCATAAATTCGATTGAGTTATTGTTGCAGTCACAGAGATTTATTTTTTGCATAAATTTGATTGAGTTATAGTCGCAGTCATAAAGATCTAAAGGACCGTTCAGAGGATTGTCGTTGACCTTCTTTAGAGTTTTCGGTAACTTTTAAACACTAGTCTGTTGCCGCATTCACCATCAAACATTGCTTTGATGCTGTTTTTGCTTTTTTGTGATTTTTAATGGAGTTTGCCAATGCTCATTATTATTATGTTGGGATTGATTTTTGGATAGAAAATATGTTTTGTTGTTGTCTTTTGCAGCATTGTTGCTATTATCTGAAATTCTAAGAGATTGGAAGTTGTTCTAAGATGCTTTGATACATAATTTATTGACAGAAACTATTGTGCCGTAAATTGTTTCAGAAACTATTGTTTAGAAGTTATTGTTAAGTATTAGATGCTTCTGGGATAAGGTTGGTTTGGTGGCTAAGGTGGGAGAGTTAAAGAGTGGAATGATAAAGTGGTTGCAGATTTGATCTCCACCCTCAGCAAAATACTACCAATACTAATTATTAATTAACCTTGGCTATTGCAAAAAAAAAAAAAAAAAAAAAGAGTAGAAGATGCTTCTGGCATATTACATTTTTTTTATTTTCATGCCTTCTTGAGTACTGAATTTTATCTTTTTTCTTTTTGGATTGATTTTCACTTTCTTGCTAACCTCATTTTGACTTCATGTTTACTTAGTGCTACTGTCTTTCTCACCTTTGATGTAGCTTAATTGTTTGTGAATAGATTAAAGTGGTTTTGTAGTTTTTTCTATCTTATTTTTCTTGTTGGAAATTATATACTTTGGTATTTGTCACCTTTTTATTTAGCAATAGTTCATGGATTGAAGTATTATTTTCTTTGGTGTTTCAACCATGTGTTGATAATTTATTAATGAGGAATGTTCTAATGATATCAGGACAAACTTTATCAGTGGATTTGGAGACAAGAAGAAGGAGGGTCTAGGGTTGGAACAGTTGATGTACTTAACTACATTCAGGTTGGTTTGATTGTTCTCTATTTTCTAATCTATATAGTAGTAGTATATCATTTGAGCATGCTTCTGCTGCTGATTGGAAGTGACTCAAATGAGGGAATATAACACAACTCAAAGGAGTTGTCTGTTGTAGGTAGACATAAACACAAACACTTGCGCAATTTATCTTATCTGAAAGGAAGCTGTTAGGAAACTGGGATCAACACTAGATTATGTGTTGATTACTGAAGGAAAATGAGTAGAGCTCTTACAGGGATGTAACTAGAGCCAAGGCTCCGTCATAGAGAAATATTATCTCTGCGTAACTCTAAAAACAGTTAACAACCTATTACATGAATGCATGAATAAAACGACTAACTCCTCACTCATTTATTCACTTGACCCTAATAGAATTGCCCCTAAAAGAAGCACCTCTCATGCCACGTCAATGACCATCAAATTCTCTCTTCCTTCTATAACAAACCCTCCATGGTCTGGGTTGTGGGTTATTGACCAAAACCTGATCTGCTTTGTGGCCAACTCATTATCGGGTTCCTCGGCCCCCGATCCTTGCCTCCCTATGGAACATCAGCTTTGACCTCAAGGCTGAACTAAGGGAACTGACTCTGAAGCGTTGACTCGCTTCCGGTTTCTCTTGAGGCTCAAGTTCAACCTCCAACTCTGCTGGAAAGGGTACATCTACCGAGTACTCCCCTACGGCTCTTTTTAATTGCGATACATGAAACACCATATTGATATGGAATGTTGCGAGGAGCTACAGCTTATATGCTACTGCCCCAATCTTTTCTTTGATGACATAGGCACAAAATAGTGAGGAGCCAATTTTTTAGTAAGTCTTCAAGCCACATTATGTTGACTATGGAGCCTCAGCCTGAGGAAAACACCCTCACCTACCGAAAAACACGTCCTTCCTCTTGTTAACAACAAATTTCTTCATCTGTTCCTGTACTCGTTGCAAGTGTTCTTCGAGCTGTCTAAGGGTCTCATCCCAATCCGTCAAGTCCATTGCCACTGTAGCTACCAAGCTTTCTCTAGGTACAAAATGCACCAAGGTTGGGGGTTTACGTTCATACACTATTTCAAAGGGAGTCACCCTTGTTGACGCATAAAATGTGGTGTTATACAGCCACTTGTCCCAAGATTCCCATTGAGACCAATGTGGCGGCTGTTTAGAGGCAAAAAAACGCAGATATGCTTCTAAACAATGGTTGACCACTTTTGTTTGTCCATTGGTCTTTGGGTGATATGATGAACTCATTTCCAGCATCGTTCCTTGGAGTTTAAACAGTTTCTTCCAAAACAAGCTCATAAAGATAGGATCTTGATCTCTTACAATGGTGTGGGGAACCACATGAAGTCTTACTACCTCTTTGGCAAATAATTCAGTCACTTTTTGCGTCATGTACAAATGTTTGAGCATAATGAAATGTGCATACATTGATGGCCGATCTACCATAACTAGAATTGCCTCTTATTCCTTGGATTTGGGTTATCTAGTAATGAGATCCATGGAGAGGTCCTCCCTAATCTGGTCACACTCCGTTCTCCCCCTATGCTCATCTCTATTTTCTCAGGTAGGATTTGGGCCCCCACCTTTGGGATGTCTGTTACCAGCTTAATGCATGCTCTCTCCAATATGAAATATAAGCCAAAATGGTGGTGTCAGAAAAGTTGATGTATCTGGTTAAAAATTAAGACTAGATACATCAATTTTTAGATACTCTTTTGGCTTATATTTCAATTTAGAGTAGTACTTGGTAGTTAGTTTACTTAGGCCAGATTGAGTATAAGGCCCTAATATGTCCTTTGCTCCCTTAGGGTGGCTACTAATAGCACCCCCTGTAATATCTTGGGTCGTTACCAGGTCCAACTCCTTGGGGCCTCAAATGTATTACCCCTCTCATCTCTGCCTCAACATCCCGATCTAGTTTCATTGCTTCGGAAAGGCTCTGAGGATGGAAAGTTCTGACGTGCAGGTGGAAATCCGGTTGAAACCCTCCTAAAAAATAGTTCAAATACTGTGCCTCCTGAAGATGCTCAACTTGAGACGGAATATACTCAAAGTAGGCAGTATATTCATCAACACTCCAGCGGTTGGAGGTCCACCAGTTCCTCAAACAGATTATCATGCTTCCTTCCTCCGTAGCGTTCGATCAAAGCTTGTTTCAAATTAGGCCGTGTTAACACATCCTCTGTCTCATTGAGTAAGTTGAACCAATAATTGTAGCTCCATCCATTACTGAACTTGGTCAATTTCACCTTTATAGGAAAATAGGTAGTATCAGGAGCCAAGGCAACAGTTAACAATCTACTGCATGAATGAATGAATAGTACGATTACCCCCTCACTCATTTATTCAATCGATCCTAACAGAATTACCCCCAAAAGCGGCACCTCCCATGCCACGTCAATAACCATCAGATTCTTCCTTCTAGAATAAACACTCCATGGTTTGGGTTGTGGTTCATGGCGAAAACCTGATCTGCTTCCTGGCCCAGCTCGTTATTGGGTTCCTGGGTCCTATTAAAAGCAGTTTAGCAAAGCTGGTTGTAGATGCCGCAAAAAGTGTATATTGCAGCTGTAACTGTGGTTCCATACCACAGTTTAAAACAATGTAACGGACTATTTACGTGATCATTGGCTGGGTTTGCCCTTGTGGTTGCAAATTTTTAAGCTGCTCAAGTCAAGCCTTAGAAAATGCTTTATAGAATGAAATCCCATAATCCCGTATATGATCAGAATTGTACAGTAAAATAAACTGGTAAGAATAAATGCTTAATCAAGTTTACTTTGTTTCCATAGCGAAGGTCAATAATGCCCATAACCTTTATCAAGCACAGTATTTGGTCTAACAGCTCTTTTTCCTCTATTTTCCTGGATGTTTCTATTGCTTTTATCCTTTATTTTCTATTATCTATCTGAGTGAGATACATGTTTATGTTTTGTTTAAAATAGGTGGTTGGTAATTGCATTATTAATTTTAAATGACTTTTCAATAAAAAGAACTTTTATTTAGGAAAATGCTTGATCTGTTAATCCCCATCTTGATTTTTCTCATGGATAAAGTATGTTCTGTTCTTTGTTTCATTTTCAATTACTATACAACTGGTGGCATTTATTAGCATAAATTTGCTATTTTAAACTTTTGCAAACATGATTATTTGAAAGTTGTTGTCCTGCCTGTTGCCTTCTGAAGGTACACAATAACAACTACCTTCTCCCCAGCTTGACATGTTCAATATTTGTAAGGATTGTGATTGAGAACTCTAGGAAAATAGAATGATGATATTGTTACTTTTGTGTTAACTTTTGTAATTCAGCTACAAGCTTAGATACTCCTCCATAGGTTTCCAAGGAGTGTCTTCCAAATTTATTATAAGAAAATGTTGACTGTTAAGTGTAGGAGAAATTTGTATGTTTTTTGTTATGATTACGAGTATTTCTTTGTTTGTTATAATCTCTATCTGCATATATAGTTAGTTATACATTAATATACAAGAGCAATGTTTCTTTACAAATATTATACATTTATTATGAGCAAAATATGCATCTTTTGTTTTCTTTTTTAATTATAAATTTTTGTTAACTTATCTGGGTCGTATCATGTCTTTAGTTTTTAAGAATCTCTGTATCCTTGTTTCTGGGTCATATTTTACTCATCTCATAAGTATCTGGGTGTCATAGCTATTTAAATGTATTAAGGATACATTGTCATTGTTTAAAAACTAAGAGGATGGTCACATATTAGATATAATGTGCTAATCGAGATGCTAAGGGACTGTTTACTTTGTGAAAACATTTCCCATTTTCATTTCTTAAAATCTATGTTCATTTTACTTTTGTTAATAAAGAGGTAAAAGAGACTTTTGAAGTATTTTGTCTACATTTCTAGAAAAAATAAAATGTCAAAAAACTGTTTTCATTATTTTCGAAAATGCATCTTTATTAATTAACATTTCATCTTCTCTGGATAACAATGGATATCAGCAAGAGTCTCTCATTAAGGTAAAATGAATACAAATTTTAAGATATGAAAACAATAAATGTTTTCACAAAGTAAACAGTCTCCTGATTCTTCAAAACTATTGGTACCATGCTTTTGTTAGCAAAGTTCATACATGCATGAAAGTTCACATTCCACCTGCAGAATGAGTTGGATTATAATGAAGAGCCATCAATGTCACCTAGAGCTCCTTCGCAACAGCAGCAGCCACAACCAATGATGCCTGTCACCAGTTCAGGCTTTCCAGTCACTTCAGGATCTTCTGGCCAAACAGTACCTGGGCAAGGACTCCGCTCCGAATACAGTGAAAATCAACCAAAGAACATTGTGTTTTCAAATGCATTATCGAGCCCTGTCCGTCGAAGTCTTCAGCTTTATCAAATTGGCGAGGGAGGTGGATTCTCTGTCGGAAACGGAAATCCCAGTTTTCTTCACAATCAAGGCAGGGATTCAAATTCCAATAATGATTCTGCAATGGATATGCATGCAGACTAATCCTGTTACTGCCTATTAGTTTTTCAACTGGAAATTCTTAGCTGATCAGGCTTCTGCAAAAGTTGCAAAAAAAGCCAACAGCCATCACAATTCCTTCTCTGGATTATGCAAGAAATTACAAGAGGGTGGAGCCAATTCTTGTTACATTTTTGGTGTATGCTTATGTCAACCGAGCGATTGGTGTGGAGTCTAATGTGTTCTCTGTAAAGTTTTTCAAAGCATTTTATTTTGAATTAACAGTGCAGGGGTTGCTTCTCCAAGAAGTTTCCCATGTAAATCTGTATTTTCCGCAGATTTTATTAATATGGCAATTACGGTTGTTGTTTATGCCTGTTTTGTTCTTCAAGGGGTCATTTGCAGAAAAATTAATATGGCTTTTATTTCGGCTCAACTTTTTATGTTAAATATATTTTTCACTATATTTTGATTTTTTCGGTGTTTTGAGTTTTACATATTTTTAATCTCTATACTAACAGAAAATAGTGCTTTACTTCTGAGATATAAGAAAAAAGTACTACTCGTTTTTAGTGTCTATCATGAAATACCGTATAATTAATATGTTTTATTTTGCAATGTTTTTTTATTTTATTTTAATGGGATTAATTTATATGAAGGACACTCTTGAAAATGTAATTATATTTTTTATGAGATAAAAAAAATTAAGTGCATTTAATTGAATCTAATATATTAAGATACTAGCAAATATGGGTGCACGAGTCTAGATAATCTGTTCAACTCCTTCACTTAATATAATTCAATTCATATTTTATTTGAATTTTTTTAAGTGTGGGTTTAATTTAAATTAACCCAATTTAAATTCGTAGTTTGGTTTGGATAACGGATTTTTATTTTTAATATATGAATCCGTTAATTCAACCATTTAAAATAATTATGATTTTTAAAAAATTTATTCGTATTAATATTTTTATGCATTAATGTAAAAAGTTTAATTAAAAAGTATTAAAATATTAAAGGGACAAATTTGGTGTGAGTATTGAATTTTTCATGATAGAAAAAGTTATATAATTATTATTATTTAAAGAAAAAATTGTGATTTATGGATCTAATGACTCTACTACTTTACAATTAAGATTGTCCATTATAATATTTTTTGTTTTAAAGCTCTGATCTTCTTAGAAATGGAATCCTAGAAAATTGGAATCCATTACAATATATTATTTGTTATATATTATTAGGATAAAGGAACTCTTGTTAGAAGTAAATATTATTTGAGTTGTTCCTCTTAATAATTTTTTATAGACGCTCATCAATTTTAATGTTTTTACATTACATTAACGAGAAAACATATGAAAAATTACAAATAATTATAAATGGAATCATAAAATGTTATAGATAATATTTTACTTATACCATACTTTGAATTGATCTTACCTGATAAAATATCAAATATTATTATTTTTTTTTTAATTTAATTGTTATTCATTATCAATGTAAAATGTTTTACATACTCACAAAGTATATGAACTAAATTATTTTATGAATAAAAATTTATATATTTAATCTATTGAATAAAAACTACAAATTTGATTATTGAATTGATAAAATTTAATGTCTATAAAAAAATTATAAACTGAATAACTCAAACAAGAATTACGAATAGATTCTTTCGGATTCTTACTTTCTGTTATATAAATTTACTCTTTTCAATACATATTATTATATCTCTTTCTTTCTTCATATATATATATATAATTTTGAAGGATAGATCTCATATTACAATAATGTCTCTAAACTAATTTACATTGATGCCTTTACATAATTTATATAATACTAATAATTCAACTTTAACAAAGAAAATAGTAAAAAACTTAATAATACATTGCAAAAGTCAAAAGTAAGCATAATGTTAAGAGTTATGTGAAAATAATGGTAAATCGTCAAAAAATATATCTAATTTAGTTGTTAATAAAAAAATAGTTTGAAAAACTAATTAAAAGTAAGCAAATTTCATAAATTTGTTCATGATTATAATTTAAAACTTACAATTATTTCTTTCAGAGAATGAGGGAATTGCAAGGTAAAGATTGACAAATTTCTTAAATATTTTTGCGAATGCCTTGCATGATAAATGACCACTTCCTTTTATAATGGAAGGATATGTCTCATATTACAATAATGATCCTAAACTAATTTACATTGATGCCCTTATATAATTCAGATAATACTAATAATTCAACTTCAATAAAGGGAATAGTAAAAAGCTTTATAATACATTGCAAAAGTCAAAAGTAAGCATAATGTTGTCTGTCTTGATAATGACTTCAAGATAATGGGTTGTCTTTGTCAAAAGTAATCATGATGCTTTGTTTGGGAATCTTTAATGATGACAATTGGTTTTGTCGTTTAATGCCTTGGGTCAAGAGTGCGGTCACATCTTGCCTTTAATAATTCAATTAACTGTAATAATTTAGATTCCTTCTATTCCATAGAAATCATCTTCATTATGGTATCAGAGCCTCATTATAGAACTCTGAGGATGTGAATTATATTATATTTTAAACTTATGTTTTTAAAATGTTAATCCTCAAAAGGTTGGTGAGTTGTGGTTGATTATGTTGGTAAACCTTAAAGCCCAGGAGACAAGTAGGTGTTCCCAGGATAGATATATCAGTGGTCCTGTGAGAAGAGAAAGATTTTGAAACCTTAAGTTTAAACTATAGAAATATGGCTCAGTTCCTTAGATCCTTGAGCGAACTAAGATCCAGAAGAAGAGATAAAATCATGATACGTTCTACTTCATTATCTATAGAAGAATTAAAAATAGAAATGACTAAGACAATTATCAAAACTAAAATATGTCTGACATTCAAATTTAAAGAAATATATAAAACTAGTACGTTTGACAAATTTAAATCTCAGGAAATTAGTCATACATTAGAATCTTCTAAATCAATAGTTGAACATCATGAAACTATTAACTTATTAAATGAAGAAATGATTGATGATCATATCAAACAAGGATTTCATTATATTCACTTAGGATTAATACAAGATGTTGTCAAGCCATTACATAAGTTAGGACTAAATACTCCCATATTATTAGTGTTATGTGATAATAGAACTAAAAGATTTAATGAATCTATTATTGCTATATTAGAACCAAATTTAAATGATGGTCCTGTTTATTTTAATTGTTATCCAAATTACTCTATGAAATTAGAAAACAATTTTACTAAAAGGTCTTTAGTTATTAATATCCAATATATGGATGATTTATTTTATGAAGGAGTAGCTAATATCGATATATGTTACAAAATCAAATATAAATTATAATTTTAAAGCATTAAGAAGTACACCTAGAAATAAAACACTAATTATTGAAGCAAATCTAAAACGTTCTAATATTACAACCCCTAAAAAGTTAAAGGTTTATGATATTATTGTTAAACTACCAGAAGAATGGATATTAAAAAAAATTATGCCAACACCTAGAATAGAGTCTAGAAAACCTAGACAATTTATTTTAGAAGAGGATGACAATATAAGAATTAGAATGAATCGAAGTAAGTCTTTTATAACTGATACATCATTAAAATATTTATCTGAAACAAGTTCTAAAAAATCAGTAGATTCAACATCTACTATTAATATTACCTTAACGAGAGTGAATTTCGTACCCTCAATACCTCAACCATTATATGAGCCTTGCCCATATTTCTAAGGATCAGAGTCACCAGAGATGTCACCGACAACATCTCATGTATTATGAGTAATTGAATTAAAAGAAGAATTTGAAATAGACAAAGTCTGGTTAAAAGAAGATTTTGAAGCAGATTATAATACAAATAAAAGAAAATGGTATTTTAATACTTTCTCAAAACAAATAACAAGTGATTATAGAGAAAAATATTATGAGTATCTTAAAGAAATCAAATTAAATATTTATTTCTTTGCCTTGTTTGAAGATTACTGTTTAAAAAATGATATAGAAAACCCTTTTAATAGAAATAATCACATAAATGTTAATACTAAAATAAGTAATAAATGGAAGACCATAAATGATAAATAATAGAATCTATACATCCTCCATTATAAACAATAAAAATAGAAAAGAATAGAATTATATTCGAAGCTCCACCCTTTAAAACAACCAAGCATCCAAATCATGAAAATAAAGAAATAGGATGAGTCCAAACTCAATTAAACTTTAGTAATTAAATATTACATACTATGCTGAACAATTAGATAGAGTAGAATTACAAGTGAGTAAAAATCACCCGGTACGTCTAGTGAAATTACTTCATATAAAGAGTACAAACTAGATCCAAAAAGACCTATTTATAAATTAATAAATGTACCTTAAAAAGAATTAAAAGAAGCAATATTAAAAAATAACTCAGATGAATTAATAGAACAATTAAAAAGGTTGACAATCACAAATAATTTTCAAGTTAATGTATTATCACAAGACCCCAATGAGTTAGAAATTAACAAAATAAAAAATGTAAAAATACTGGTTGCCTAGGTAAAACTAGAAAATATTATTCTAGACCTAGCTATCTAGACTTACAATTTGAAGAAAGTTATTACATGACCTCCGCAGCCTATAGTGGAGATTCTATTATTGAATGGAACATAGATGGACTTGGTGAACAAAGTATATTAAATATTATTCAGGTCATGACTATGGCAACCACCGCCTTTCAAACATCAGGAAAAAATATTGATAAAAAGGCAACATTATTATTAATCATTGGATTCACTAGTCAATTAAAAGGATGGTGGGATAATATAGTTACTGAAGAAGAAAAACTATGATATTAACAACAGTTAAAGTATATAATAATTAAATACCAATAGAACAAGACTCAGTAAATATCTTATTATATGCTATCACAAAAGCCTTTTTAGGAGACCCATTACAATTACAAGAAAGGGTTGTTGAACAATTAGTCAATCTCCATTGTCCTTCCATGTCTGATTATAGATGGTATAAAGACATGTTTATGTCAAAATTATATACGAGACAAGATGAAAATACGGATTAATGGAAAGAGAGATTTTTAGCAGGATTACGTAAATTATTTAGTGAGAAAGTTAAAATGAATATTAAATTAAAATTTAATGAAATAATTTCTTATGGAACATTAACCTTAGGACAAATATCGAATTACGTAGTTGAATCCGGAATAGGAATATGCACAGATTTTAAAATACAGAATAAAATTAGAGTAGAAGTAGTGTAAAGTAGAAAAGAATTAGGATCATTTTGTGAACAATTCGAAATAGAGACAATTAAAGCTCCCAGTAAAAACATAAAGAAAAGATATCCAAAACAAACATTTAGACGTTATAAGAAAAAGAAAAATTATAATAATAATTACACCCCAAAGGAACCAATAAATAAAACACAAAATTAAAAAAACTAATAAAAAAGTATTTAATAAACAAGAAATTAAATATTTTAAATGTGGAAGACTAGGACATTATGCAAAAAATTGTAGAGTAAAATAAAAGATTAATGAAATCAGTAAATTAGAAATGCAAAAGGAATTAAAGGAAATTCTTATTAATATCTTAGAAGAAATTATATTGATTGATGAATCTTCTAGTTCTTCGAAGAAAGTTTAGAAGAAGAGTATTGTTTAGGTCCAGAATTATGTAACTATAATAATTGTATTAAGGAAATTAATATGATTACTACAGATCAAACTAGTACTTTTATAGAAATATTAACAAAAATGCTTGAGTCGAATAAAAAAAAATTATGATTTAGATACAAGGAATTATTGAAAAAGAACAAATAGAAATGGAAATAGTTCATAAAATAGAATTTAAAGAAATAATGAATAGATTCAAACCCACTATTATCCAACCAATTACTATTAAAGACTTGCAAAATGAAATTACTTCTATAAAACAGGAAATTCAATTATTAAAATAAAAGGACTTAGAATTAAAAGAAAAAAAAATATTAGAACAACAACATAAAGTTAGAAATTAGTAGTAATAATAATGATATAAAAGAAAAAGAACGTTATTTATTTTTGTTAAATAAATTAATTATACACAAATGGTAATGCCCAGTAACTATAATTATTAAAAATAAAAAATTGGAGTTTACTGCATTATTTAATTCTTGTGCAAACTCTAATTGTATCGAAGAAGATTAATACCCACTAAATATTACGAAAAAACCCTAAAAAGATTAAGTTGAGCCAATGGTTCTAGATTAGGTGTTACTTATAAATTACGTGAAGTAAATGTATGTAAAAATGGAATTTGTTATCGTACTTCATTTTTATTAGTAAAAGACATTAGAGAAAGTGTAATTATAGGAAACCCTTTCTTAACATTAATATACCCATTCACAGTATCACATTAAGGTCTTACTACAAAAGTATTAGGAAAAACAACAAAATTTGAATTTGTTCAAAAACTCAAAATTAAATAATTAAATATGTTACAAGAAGCATCAACATCAAGTCTTAATAACATTAATTTAATTTCTCAAAAGAAGAAACAAATAGGAATGATAAAATAAGAGATTCATTATAAAAGATAGAAGAACAATTACAAAATAAAATTATACAAGATAAAATAAAAGAATTACAAGATAGATTTGAAAAAGAAATATGTGTAGATCACCCCAATGCTTTCTAGACAAGAAAGAAGCATGTAGTCTCACTTCCTTACGAACCTAGTTTTAATGAGAGAAACATTCCCAGTAAGGCAAGACCAATACAGATGAATCAACAATACCTAGATTATTGTAAAAAAGAAATACAAGAATACTTAGATAAAGGATTAATAAGACCTAGTAAGTCTCCCTGGAGTTGTGCAAGGTTTTATGTAATGAACTCAGCAGAATTAGAAAGAGGAGCACCCATATTAGTTATTAATTATAAATCATTAAATAAAGTATTACAATGGATTAGATATCCAATACCCAATAAAAAAGATTTAGTAAGTAGATTACATAGTTCATCAATATTCTCTAAATTTGACATGAAATTAGGATATTACCAAATACAAATAGAAGAAAAGGATAAATCTAAAACAACTACCCTTTGGATATTACGAATGGAATGTTATGCCCTTTGGATTAAAGAATGAATCCCGTGAATTCCAAAATATTATGAATGACATTTTTAATGATTACCAACATATTACTGTTGTATATTTGGATGACACATTAGTTTTTTCAAAAGGTATTAATCAACACTTGGAACATCTAGAAAAATTCTTTAATATTATTAAAGAAAATGAATTAGTAGTGTCAACCAAGAAAATGAATTAGTAGTGTCAACCAAGAAAATGAAATTATTTGAGGATAATATTAGATTTTAGGATTCAATATTTATCAAGGAACAATAACACCAATTAGTAGGTCAATAGAATTTGGAGAAAAATTTCCTAATGAATTAAAAGACAAAACTCAATTGCAAAGATTCTTAGCATGTGTAAATTATGTAGTAGACTTTATTTCCAACCCGAGGATTATATGTTCACCTTTATTTAAAATATTAAGTAAAAATCCACCCAAATGGGATGAGATTATGACCGATAGTGTCAAAACCTTAAAACAAATAATTAAAAAATTACCTTGCCTAGGGATTTCAAACCCTCAAGCCCTATTAATAGTAGAGATTAACTCATCACAGTTAGGTTATGGAGGATTGTTAAAACAAAAATTACCAAAAAACCAAAAAGAGCAAGTAGTGAGACATTACTTTGAAATATGGAACACAACCCAACTAAAATATAACACTGTATAAAAAGACAGATTTTGGCAATTGTTTTATACATTACAAAATTTCAAGATGACTTATTTTCGAATAAATTTTTATTAAAAACTGATTGTAAAGCAGCAAAAGATGTTCTGCAAAAGGGTGTTAAAAAACTTGGTTTCTAAACATATTTTTGCCAAATGACAATCTTTACTTTCTTGTTTTGATTTTGAATTAGAACATATTAAAGGAGAGAAAAACTCGTTACCAAATTTTCTTACAAGAGAATTTTTACAGGGAAAGCACAATGAGTCATAAAGATAATTGTGGACCCCAATTACAGAAGAAAATTTTGCAAAAACACCCACTATAAAACAGGTATTACAAACTCCCTCTTCTTCCTCCCAATTGCCAAACCAAAACAGGTTTACTCCATTAACCCCATTAAAATTACCATCCTTTTACCCGACAACTTCCTTACAACCAAAAACAATAAGACCCACAATCCAATCCCAATTAATTTCACCATTATAATTTGCCTTAATCACACCGTCCCAATTAAATACTCCAACACAAACACCAGAAAAATTACCCTATTACACACCCCCTAATAACTTAAATTGTCCATTTATAGAAAATGATTACAAGAAAATACTTTTTATTGTGGAACTTGAATATTCATTAGGCAAATCATTACTTTAGATTGTTTCTCATTATTACCCTCACGAATTTCACTATCTACCAGCCACCCTGGAAAATACAAGACTATTCTATGAGTTCGTTTTAGTTGACACTGGTTCAATAGAAATAACTCATACATACAACAAGAGTGATAAACAAAAAATTATTTTTTAAAAATTTAAAATATTAAAGGTATTATCACCAACACATTGGAAAGATCACCCTTCAGCATTAAAAAAATTCCTAGAAGATTTACTCCTCAGGAATATTCTTATTATGATCATATGGAAGCATGAACAAACTTGCTATTACAAGAACCCTTTGAGCATTCCTGGTTCATTTGGTTTAAAAAAGACATTTCGTTATAATTCCCATTATGGTTTATTAAATTGTTCAATGAATAGGGATCTGAGCCAGAAATTTATTCAGAAATTGTTGGATCGTCATTCTAGGAATTTATTAAAGAAACTAGTTTTTCGGATCATATGAAGATATTAACGTTTCATGCAAGCTTTGGTATTTCTTGGATTACCTCCTGGACATATAAAAAAGAATTATCAATTCCTGATTCTAATATTAACTGGGTATTTAGAGTTATTAAAATTAAATGGTCGAACAAATTTAATCCATAATTATTAAAAGACTCTACTTCTTCAAGAAGTCAAAATTTCTTATTAACTCAAAAGAGAACATCAAAGAAGGACAATTCTTGGCAGAAAAATTTAAGATTATGGCAGAATTATCAACTTCTTCAAATAAAAAAGAAATTTTAAAGAAATTACAAAAAACAATTATTGAATCAGACAATAATGATGAAGACGCCATATAATCATCTCAAAGCTTTACTCAACAAAATGAAGATGATTTCTATGGAATAAAAGGAATCAAAATTATTAAAGTTAGCTGAATTATTAAAGGCAAGATGTGACCGCACTGTTGACCCAAGACATTGAACGACAAAACCAATTGTCATAATTAAAGATTTTCAGACAAAACATCATGATTACTTTTGACAAAGACAATCCATTATCTTGGCTTCATTATCAAGGCAAACAACAGTATGCTTACTTTTGACTTTTGAAATGTATTATTAAGCATTTTACGATTCCCTTTATTAAAGTTGAATTATTAATATTATCTGAATTATATAAGGACATCAATGTAAATTAATTTATGGACATTATTGTAATATGAATTATATAAGGACATCAATGTAAATTAATTTATGGAATTATTAATATTATCTTTCATTATACAAGGCATTCACAAAAAATATTTAAGAAGTTTGTCGATTGTTACCTTGCAGTTTCCTTATTCTTTGAAATAAATAATTGTAAGTTTTAAATTATAATCACGAACAAATTTATGAACTTTGCTTACTTTCAATTAGTTTTTCAAACTGTTTTCTTATTTTCACATAACTCTATGAATTATGTGTTGCTTTATTAAATTATGGTATACTTATGTTAATCATGTTTTAAATATATATATATATATATGTGTGTGTATTTCATCAATCTAATTGGGAGATATTGTGGTTTAAAATTTTGGCTCATAAATGTGGAATATAAGATGGTGCTTCTATTTTTTGAGTGTGGTAAGACGTTGGATTGGTGGAAGGATTTTCTTAAAAGTTAAAATACAAATAGGGGAGGGTTTTGTCGGAGAGAATTGGTTCAATAATAATTTATATAGGATAGTTGGAATGATAATGAAACTGGTTTTAAGATTGATCGTGGATGGTGGGGGCACTCAAAGATCTGGATATTCTCTTTTGTTATTGGTTAACAGTGGTGTGGTAAATATGAAAATTCGTAATAATATTTGTTTTTCGACAAAAGAATATTAATATCTTAGAACTGTTGAAAAAAATTAAGTACTCAAGATTTAGTTATGATATTCATTAGCTGTGTTTGCAACAGATTGTTTTTATAAGTGTTACATGACTAAGTCACGATGCACTTTGGCATCATAAGTTAGAACTCTATATGACTTGTTCATGCAGATTTTTGTTTTTGTTGTTGTTGTTGTGTGTAGGGTTTATCATATAAATATATTTCATGATGTATTATTGTGCTCTAGAAGAAAAAGCATCCAAGTGTATACTAAGTCATTGAGTTTCTAAAGATTAACAAACATCAAACTATTTTCTTTGTTATTTCATATTTGTCATGAACCATACCGAAACAATAAAAAGGAAATATCAACAATAGTAGAAAAAATTAATTAAATAAGAAGAATGTAATAGAAAAAAATGAGAGAAACAGAAACGAGAGAAAATTAAACAAGAGTCAGAATAAAATAGATTGAAAATCACCTTTGTCCCGCTAACACTCATTTCTCTTTGTTGAGGAGTGTGATAAGTTGTGGCTATACTCTCAACCACTATTTCCATGTGAACTTTTCTTTTTATTGATACCTCTTATTAAGGAAATATAGTTTGAAATAAGAAACGTCATAATACATTGGAAATATAAAAAGTAATTAATGTATTTTCATAGTGAGATGTAGACAAATATATTGAAATGAAAAAGATGTATTGACATTAAGAGAAAGAGCAATGCATTTGAAACATGGAAAATCAATTAATTTATTCTAATAGTAAGATCTGCATAGATACATCAAGAAGAGAAACATGTACTAAATTGAAGAAAAAAACAATGCTTTGCATACATTAGTAATTAATGTATCTCCATATTGAGGTGTGTACAAATACATTGAAAAAGGAAAAAATATATTGACATTAAGAGAAAGAACAAATGCATTGAAAGTATGGAAATAAATTAATGTATTCTCATAGTGAGATGTGCATAGGAAGAGAACACACATAAATTGGAAGAAAGAACAATGCCTCAGAAATATGGAAATTAGTTAATGTAACTCCAAAGTTATGAATGGAAAAAACTCGTACATACACATAAAATATGCGGCATATACAAAACGAATAACTATAAATAAAATAGTTTAAATATACATAATTATCCTCAAACCCTAAATATACATAATTTTGTATTTATAGTTTAAATACAAAATCTTAAAAAAATTCTTCAATCTTAAACTTAAAATACAAGTGGTCTCACTCACATTCACTTTCATAAGCTAACAAATAAATGATAAGATAAATTCATAATAAAATATCTATTTTTTTTATGAACAGAAAAAACAATGTTCAAAAAGTTAATTTTGTACAAAATATTTTTATTTTATTTTATAAAAAAAATATTAATTTAACAAATATCTTTGGATATCTACATGTCCCCATAAAGGGACAATATCTATATAAAATGAATTCATATAAAATTAACTTATAATAATGATATTTTAAGCAAATTTAATTTACGTACATTAATTTTTTTTTAATATATATATAAACTCAATTCACATACGATTGCAATAATAAAAATACTATAAATAATTCGTATTTAAGATACATATGCAATACAGCGTTGAAAAAAATACTTATATAGATTATTTTAATCTTTTATCAGAATAATTTCATATCTCCAAATTAGGATGACTTGGTAAAATATGGAGCAATAAAGTGATCAAGAAAATTTAAAACTATTATTAAAAATTATAGTCGTCTATTTACTTTTCATTACACAAACTCCAATGTTTGAATTTAATAGAAAATAAATTAACGAAGGAATCTATAATTTTATTTGAACAACTACATCTCTAATTAGTTTTAACGTATTTATTGAGGTTCCTATTTATATCCAACATATTATTATGAATGGAATGTTATAAATACATTTTAGTAAAAAAGAAAAAAAAAAGAGTGAGGAAGAGAGAATAGAAAATATTTTGATTATTCACGTTATTTTATTTAGTGTTATTGTACGGCGTAGTAGGAGAAATAGTGGGTGTAACTTGTAGAAAATAGGAAATAATTGATAAAAAAATAAATAATAAAATTGATAAAATATTATTATCGGATTTGAAATGGGCTTGGAAAATAGTTTAGAGGCATAGTTGAGATCCGCTTCTACTTTCATTCCCTCTCTTTGCCCTTACCATCCCCATTCCCCGCTTTCTCACTTTCTCGCCTCATTTTCCCGAGAAAAAACTCCGGGAAAATTTCTGGAAACGAGAAGAAATCCATATTCTGCATCCTATACAGGTAAACCTTCCGCACTGGTTATTGCTTATTTCTTTCATCTATATTGTCTTAAGTTACGCCGTTCACTTTCGTGTAATCCGAACGTTTTCTTCGATTTTCTAGGTTTTAGAAAACCCTAGGTTGCTAGATTATTAGCTAATTAATCGGTTTATGAGTTGATAGATTGTAGATTTGGCGTTGCTTTGAGTTGAGTTGAGTTGAATTCGTTATTTTGAATTGAAATTCAGATGCTGTATTGTTGGTGGCAGTGAATAGAGGCTTGTTTTGATTGATTTTTCATGCCGCTGGAACCGATACCGTTGGATCGAAAGAACTCGAATAGGGAGAGGAAGCAAGGGAGTTCTGAGTCTTTAGGATCAGTGGCTAGATGGAGAGGCTCGTCTTCACATCATCATCAACGCCGAGCTGCCGATTTTCGGAGATTTGCAGGTTTTTTCTTCTGTTTTTTTTGTTGTTAGTGTGTTGATTGTGGTTTCAAGGCTTTTGTGGTTAATGATGATTTGATTTGTTTTACTTTTGCTGTTTTTGTAGTATGAATAATTAAGAGCTTTAATTTTATTTATTTAATTTTGGAGTTCTGAGGACCTGAATCTGTAGTTTTTGTTAGAATTAGAATGCTGTTGTACGTAGGTGTAGGAGAACACGTTTTTTTTATCCACAAAGATATATGGTGGCATATTTCAGTTGGCACATGTAGTCAATATCTGCAATTCAATATCCCACATTGTGGCATCCCTCTTCATGGAGATTCCTTGAAGCATGGGATTATGACTGGATAAAACAGCTTGTAGTTTGGGCCTATAGTATGGAGTAGCCTCTGGGTTGGGACGGTATAAAATTTCTTGCGATTTAGGGTCTATGATGATAGTCCAAAAAAGATTTAGCTCCTCTAAAGTGATAAATTAGTAAAATAAGTAAATCAATGGTTGATATTTCAGCCATCTATAATATATTATTTTATTATGCATGTGCATATGATATCAACTATTGATTTTTTTTCTTAATGATTGATATTATTCACTTTATTCTCTAAAATGAGTTGCTCACTTTAGTAGAGTCTGATCCATCCCAAAATTCTATGGGTGCTTTGCTTGTAGTAATTTTGTGCTTCTCAGTACTCTCATCTTTTTTGTAATAATGTAAATGTTATGAATGACTGTGTTCGATGTAATCAATAGAAGAACATGGCATTTGTCTAGGTTTTATAACTGTTGTTTTCCATCCTTGCATCTCTGTTCCTAGACCCTGATTGGTTCTGTGATATTTTCATACAAAATGTTTTGAACAAAATAGCAGTCCTGATTCCTTTTATGCTCTCCCCTCTCCCAACCGTCTTTATTTTTTTGGTGTGAGAACTAAGAAATATTCTTGTATTGATTTCTTCTTTTTTCTATTTTCCTAAGGTCATCATCGTAAGCAAGGTGGTTGGCAGTTATTTCCAGAAGAATCTGGTCATGAGCGCATGCTTTCTCGATCCTGTGACAAGATGCTGGAGGAAGATAACTGTCGGCCATCAGTCTCTCGAGGGGATGGAAAGTATGGAAGGGGTAATAAGGAAAGTAAAGGAGCCTTTAGCCAGAGAGAATGGAGAGGGCGTTCATGGGAAACCACAAACAGCTCTCTGAATACATACAGGAGGCAAATTGATGTCAATAATGACCGTAGGTCAGTCGATGATATGCTAACATATTCCTCTCATCCAAATTCTGACTTATTAAATACTTGGGAACAGCATCACATGAAAGACCAGCATGATAAGATGGGCGGTGTTAATCGGTTCGGTTCAGGCCAGAAATGTGATAGGAATAGTGCTCTGGGTACAATTGACTGGAAGCCCCTTAAATGGACCCGACCTGGATACTTATCATCACGAGAATCAGGCTTAAGCCACTCAATTAGCACGAGGAGCTTAGGAGGGACAAATTCAAAGAGAAGCTGTGAAGGGAAGATTGGGTTGCAACACAAAATTGCAACTGGTGTTGAGTCAAATTCTGGGGAAGGTGCTAGGCTTCGTACGTCTTGTGCTCCATCTGAAGATGCAAATTTGAGGAAGAAGCCTAGACTAAATTGGGGTGAGGGACTTGCAAAGTTTGAGAAAAAGAAAGTTGAGGGGCCTGAGGTAACTTTAAACAAAGATGACCCTGTTTCACCTTTTAATATGGAACCCAGCAATTTCCTGAGTCCCGGCTTAGTAGATAAAAACGCAAAAGTTTCAGGATTTTCTGATTGTGCCTCTCCTGCAACTCCATCTTCTGCTGCCTGCAGCTCTTCACCAGGTATGGTAGATTTTCTGTTATTGTTTCTATTCCTTTTAACACTTCTGTTCTGTGGATGTGGTGTGAGAACAAAGCAAATTAACAGGTAGAAGTGTTTACTGCTGTTAGTTAAGTAGCAAATCTGACCCATCCCAGTGTTTTATACACAAACACACAAATATATATTGTTTGTATAGAATTGTGGTAAATAAATAACTAATACTCTGATATTTGGTGAGTCAATGTTTTCAGGTGTTTGAATGTTACTATGATTTTTGCCATTCTATGTATTGTTTGTCAAAACCTGAGTTTTACCTCATAAAATGTACAGATGATAAATTGTTTGGAAATGCTGCAAATGTGGACAGTGATGTTAGTAACCTGCGTAGTTCACCTGGTCCTGGGGGGCAAAGTCATCTGCAGATGTTTTCTTTCAATTTAGAGAAAGTGGATATTGACTCATTGTCTAGTTTGGGCTCTTCACTTGTTGAGTTACCTCAGTCTGATGATCCTAGCTCTGTGGATGATAGTTTATTAAGATCCACCACAATGAATAAATTACTGACGTTAAAAGCTGGCATTTCAAAGGTATTAGAAGTGACTGAAACTGAAATTGATTTACTCGAAACTGAACTTAGATCTCTAAAATCTGAATCTGAGGGTAGATTTCCGTGTTCAGCAGCAGTTGGCTCTCTGATGTGTTGCAACGTAAACTCTTGTGAGGAACATGTTGGAAGCACTGACAAGGTTACTCGTCTAGAACCATTGCAAATTGTATCTTCTGATGAACCTATTGTGGAGATGGCTGTTATGGAGAAGATGCCTCTTTCTACTAACTTGCTTGATATACATGATAATTGCCAGGAAGATGATAATGACTGTCATGGTGCTGCAAGGTCTAAACTTGTAGAGCCTCTGCCCATTATTAATGCAGTTTCTGCATGTGATACGGGGTATGGTACATGCTCTGAAGACTTGGATCAAATTCAATCAACGGTCGTACAGTGCTTAATTCCCTGTACTTATAGGCATGTTGCCAATGTCTCTGCCTGTGGTGATAGTAATCCATCTTTGGAGGTTAAAGATGGTGTGGATGATAAGTCAAGTGCAAGATTCTATTCTAGCACGGAGAATATTTTATATGATACAATTACTTCATGCAATAAAAAATCTGCAAAAGCAGCATGGGAAGAGTTTGCTAAGTTGTTGCCTGAAGAATGTGGCAAGAAGTTCTACGACAATATTGGAGTTAGAAGTGCCTCGTGCTCTCAAAATGGCGCGTTTATTATGGCAAAATTTGAGGAGAAACGGCGATTTACAAGACTGAAGGAAAGGGTTATAACACTTAAGTTTAAAGCCTTGCATCACTTGTGGAAAGAAGATATGCGCTTGCTGTCTGTTCGTAAACACCGCCCAAAATCTCACAAGAAACTTGAATTAGATCTACGCACTACCAGTAATAGTCATCAGAAGAAGCGGTCTTCTATTCCCTTTCGTTTTCCTTTCCCTGGTATGAATATTATTCTTTATAATAGTCACATTTGCATTGATTTTGCTGTGTTTTTTATCACATAAGTTTGTTGTTATTATGGACCGAACTTAATGTCGTTAGGTATTTCATTTAACCAATCATTCCTAGTGGGAAACAACTTTGATTGTTATTGTTGTTGCTTTCTTTTAACATTAGCAGATTTTGCCAATTAGGACATTGTGCTCTGCCGTTGTTTCATAAGGCCTTAGGTGCTCTGTTAATAGATAAAGGGTAAATAACAGAGAATTTGTTATTTTTTTATTACTGGATGGAATAGAGTTTTCCCTACTTAATTTTTTAAAGAGAGACTAGTGGTGCCTTTTGTCCATTTAGCGTACTGCATCTAGTGATACTTCACATTCCATACAGGTCAATGGTTTTTGCTTGGTAAATCAACTAGAAACTTTGGGACATGCAGAAATAACAATAAAATAGATCTATTTTTAGTTTACTAAATTTTGTTTTAGGCCTCAACCGTGTTAGGTCATTGATATGTTTGTAAATTGTTAGGTCTTTATATTAATACCATGTGAATCAAATCCTGGGTCTTTGCAGCATTTTGCTGAGGCGTATGTCTATTAGGCAGTAATTTAAAATCTTACATTTATTTAATTTATTTAATATGGAACTATGGACAAGAACAAATGAAATAATGGCTCGATAGTTATTTTTTTTACAAAGAAATTTAATGATGTAAACATGTGTTTGCGTTACTCTGTAAGTCAGGGAACGAAAGCGTCCAGAACCCTTTTGAAATATCAGTTTTTATTTTAGAATCTTAGACTTAGAGAATCCATAATTAGCTCCTTGAGTTACTATAGGATAAAAATGTTTTTAACTTAGCTTTTTGTTAAGTACATGGATATTTCTGACGTCGTTAAGTATTTTAACTCTGTTTTTAACTCTATTTTAACTTTCTGACGGTGCGGTTTTCCCTAAACCCGACCGAAACCGCACAATATTAAAAAATTAGGATTTTTTTTTCTTGCAAAAACCTAGCCCGAAATGGGATATTTTTCGTGGCGAGTTTGCTCGTATGATCGCACCATATGATCTTACCCCCATCGCAGTACGATGCCATCCTTATGGCTCATATGATTGTGCGTTATACGATGCTACTTGCGATCGCGATTCCACCATCATTGCTTGTAACCTTTTTGTACTATAGAATATCTAGGGAATATACATTTGTTTGCATGTCTCTATCTAGAGAAAACTCATGACCAAAACAAATACAATGAAAAATAGATAGAGGAAGTTATATGTAGAATCATTGAGAAATAAAATGGAGAGAGGAATCTGGTTAGTTAGCACAGAAGATGGCATATGGGTGTTTAAATAAGTTAGATGTAAAATGCATTTTCTTAAAAATATAAGGGTACATTAGTTTAAGGTAACATGGTACCTGTCGCCAAGAAGATAAAGATATATTTTTCCGCAATATCATTATATTGTGGCGTGTGTGGACAACTAGACTGTTAAATCATGCCTTTGGACATGTAGTGTTGTCAATTAGTGGCTCTATAGCGCTATTGCATAGTGGATTTTGATGAATCCTCTATGAAAACTGCAATGCTATCCTAGTTTCGCTATTACTAAAGATTTTGCAAGAGTGCCAAACATGGCCTATTTTTATAATAGAAAAAATAGTTTGTGAGTATTACTCGTATATTCATTGTAATACGTATACGTTTCAATATATAAGCTATGCCATGTCTCCATTCCCTTTTCTATTTGTATGCAACATGTTATTTATATATAATTTAGTTATTTCGACCTTTGTGCGGCCGCCACTATTTGACTGCAACGCTGTCCACTATTTCACATAGCGGATTTTTGGTGTGTCGCTTTTTCCCGCAATCTGCTATTGATAACACTTATAACTCAAAATGTGAGTTGAGAGACCAAACTGAGTAGGAAATTCAATATAAAAGTTCTGAAATATTTAAAACAATTAGGCGAATTCCATAAAATAGATGTGGATCTCCAGAAGACGTCAATAAAGAGTATGAAATAACAAAATCCTAGAATTGAAAATTTGACTGATGGTGGTCAGAAATCCTATTGAATCTACATTTCTACTATACAAGTGTTATCAATAGGAGATCGTGGAATATAGTTGAACGATAGCGGAAGCCGCGTAGCGGTTGAAAGGAATCAATTAATTACCGAAAAAGGTATGCTGCATACAAATTCAAAGTTACATAATAATAAAAGGCAAATGCTCAACCGCCCCTCATTTTCTCGGCATTTTACTGGAAGTTAGCTTCTGGTAGTGTAAAATTGACTGAAAATCTCCACCAGAAGCCACCTTCTGGTAGTGTATTTAACATTAAGTTAGTAAAAATGCGGGGTGGATGAACAATTTCAAAATTAAAAAAGTCAATTTAGAGATCTAAAAGTGAATTGACAGGTTTATTGTCCTTGTTGGATATGGAGGACAACACATTAAAAGGCAATGAAGGTAGAGCACAACTTGTGTATTGAGAGATTTACATATTAGGGTGTTTATATATTAGTACTCTGACACTTCAGTTTATATTAGTAATAGGTCATGTGCAGCTCACATGCTGCCTCCAATTTTAATATATTAAAAAGGACATAAACCTAAAATTCTCTCATTTAAGGTATTGCCGCTACAACCGCTGAGACTAAAACTGAAACAGCAGCTGCTAATTTGCCCAATAGCAAAATCGGCATAGTGTGGTTTTTTATAGCAGATGTCTCAAATTCTTCTATGCATTATAGTACTGATACAGCTTCCTTTTGATAACACTAATTTATGTGAAATATAAATGAACATTAATTTTAAATCTATTTCTGACACAGTTTCTCAAATGTTTTTGTTGTAAGAGGCTATATTTGTTTCTTCTTTCACCCCATCACCTGCTGTGCCTTTAAAGTGTTTTTGGAGTTTGCTGCTTTGCTGGATTCTGCTATTGACTACTTGTTCCTTTGTTGAATTGTGACATTTTCATTTGGTAGTAGTTCTGTTCTGATTAAGGTCTGTTTTGTGATGATAAATGTATTCTTTTGTCTATACTTGCAGCAGGAAACCAACTGAGATTGGTCCCAACATCGGAGATGATTAACTATACAAGTCAACTGCTTTCGGAATCCAAACATGAAATTCAAAGAAGCTTCTTGAAGATGCCAGCATTAATTTTGGATCAGAAGGACAAAATGAATTCAATGTTTTTATCCAGTAATGGGCTGGTTGAAGATCCATTGGCTATTGAGAAAGAAAGGGCCATGATAAACCCTTGGACTTCAGAAGAGAAAGAGATTTTCTTGGAGAAATATGTGGCGTTTGGAAAAGATTTTCGGAGAATTGCTTCTTTCCTTGACCACAAGACAACGGCTGACTGTGTTGAATTCTATTACAAAAACCATAAGTCTGATTTTTTTGTGAAAATTAAGAAAAAAAATGATGACAAGCTAGGTAAATTTTGTAAAACCAAAGCCGACTTGATGGCATCAGGTATAAAATGGAATTCAGAAGTGAATGCTTCTTCACTTGACATTTTGAGTGCAGCTTCAGTGATGGCAACCCGCATTGCAGGCAATCGGAAGATGCGTTCGGGAAGTTCCCTTTGGAGGGGATATGGTAATGTGGTCAATTCTAAGGGTGACAATATCATTACAGAGAGGATGGACAGTGTTGACGTTCTTCAAGATGAAAGAGAGACTGTTGCAGCTGATGTATTGGCTAGTATATGTGGTTGTATTTCATCTGAGGCAACAAATTCCTGTATAACAAGTTCAGTTGATCCAGTGGAAGATAACAGGATCAGGAAGTGTGTTAAAGTGAGGTCTCTATGCAAACAAACTCCGATGGATGTTACTCAGAATATTGATCATGAAACTTGTTCCGATGAGAGCTGTGGTGAAATGGATCCTACGGATTGGACTGATGGGGAGAAAGCATCCTTCCTTCAGGCTGTATCATCTTTTGGAAAGGATTTTGCAATGATTGCACAGTGTGTCAGAACAAGATCCCAATACCAGTGCAAAGTTTTTTTTAGCAAGACTCAGAAACGTCTAAAATTGGATCTCATGGGTCCTAGACCTGATAATGTTGGATCACTGGTGAATGATGATGTGGATGGTGGCAGGAGTGATGCAGATAATGCATGTGCCGTACAGACAGGTTCTGTCAATGGCACTGATACGCCAGGCACTAAAACAGATGTAAACCAGCCTGCATCAGACAAGAACATGTATCATGATGAATCCAATCCTGTAGAAGCTAGCAACCTGTCAGCTGAGTTAGATGAATCAGAGGAAACTAATGGGAAAGTAGATCATGAAGATGTAAATATGGTTTCTAATCCATGTGTTATTGGTGGTGAGTCAAAACTGGGAATTGATGGTGATGTAGTTGTCTTGAACAGTTCTGATAAGTCTGGTTCTGTCCGGGACCAGAGAGCTATAGTTCTGTTGGATGGCATAGAAATTGGAGAAGTTAAGACTAGTGAAGGGGAAGATGCAGTTATAGAATTGGTGTCTGATATGGAAACAGTTTCGGATGGCACAGACATTAGAGAAGTTAAACCAAGTGAAGGGAAAGGTGGAGTTACAGAATTGGTGTCTGATATGAAGACAATTGAACCATGCCACTCTTATTCTGTTGCTGAGGGTAGATTGGTTTCTGATGTTTCTTCCAGGCATTGGGGAAATGAATTGGAGGGTTCAACTACGTGTCTAGTTGACAGAGATGACGCTAATACAGATGCTGTAATTGAGTTGAAAGACAACGTCCACGATTCAAGCACTCCGGTGAATACTTCCTTATCATCTGTGGAAGTTTCTTGTTCAAGATTGGGTGTTGATGTTGAAAATGAGCCCCAACTACCCCTTGAAAAACCTCATTTCTCAGGATCATCAGTGGGTTCTCTTACAAATGCAAATTCAATATTGCAATATACTGATGGTGCTGCTGTGCAATATAAGAAAACAGCTAGCCAAGATCTACTGTCTTGTGATATTCAAGGAAATCGAGATACAAGTGGTCATAATTCCAGTAGCAATCTTGGTTATCAGCTTTGTAATCCTGGGAATTTATCGGATGATGTTGAGCCTGCTAGAATCCTTCAATGCTATGATTTGCAAGTGTCTCCTAAGAAGGAAGTGAATGTGAATATGAGCTGCAGCAGTTCAGCAACCCAGTTATCGATTTTGTCCCAAAAGATGGAACGTGATGATCAATACAAAAGCTTGCAGTGTTTGTCAGATTCAGAAAAAACACCCAGAGATGGCGATGTGAAATTATTTGGGAAGATACTAACTATTCCTTCATCCACCCAGAAACCTGTAAGTTCCAAGGTTAATGAAGAAAACTGTACCCACCGTCCGAAGTTAAGCAGTGCCTCTTCTAGTCTGAAACTAACCAGCCATGATAATGCTGGTGGAAAATCAGCTATTTTGAAGGTTGATCATGACGATTGCCGGGGCATTAAAAATGTTCCCATTATGAGTTATCACGTCGAGAACAAAATACATCCCAATTGTTCACCACTTCCTGATTCTGCCATTTTGCTTGCGAAATATCCTGCGGCATTTAGTAGTTATTCTACATCTGCCATCTTAGAGAAAGAGTCATTGCAGGCATTGGCCAAGAATGATAAACATCATCTGAATGGAGCATCTTCTTTTACAACTAGAGAAATCAATGGATGCAATGGTGTGATTGATTACCAGATGTGTAGAGATAGCAATGAGCAGAAAGAAGTGCTCTCTTACATGCAGAGAAGAAATGGTTTCGAAGCAATCTCATGTTTACAGCGGCAGGGTAGGGGAATGGTTGGAACAAATGGTGTTGGGAAATCAGACATTCTTGTTGGAGGATCCAAAAGTGTCATTGTCTCGGATCCTGAGTTTGTTGGTCAAACTGGGAGTGTAATGAAAGAGGATGATTTGGGTAGTTAGATGTGTTCAGCTGCAACAGCACCCTGTATTATAGCTTTTCTAAGCCTGATTTATTTTTTTAGGCAATGTAATAGGTGTACAATAATTTTAATATGGCAGCTGCCATGTGTTTGTTGTATTTTGATAGCAATTCTTGAATAATTTCTGAGAATATTTATTGGCGATTGCCATTTTGGTTCCCTTAACCCTATCAATGCAGATTTGGACAATGAAATGCATGGACAATTCGACTTTTGGATTTGCTTCTTCTCTCTCATGATCGGGTTCAAATAAGGGGAGAACGAATAATGGATGATTTTTGCTTGAAAATCTACCCTCCAATGGACTACCCTGATGATTACGGCTTTATAGTGTTTACTGATTTTAAACTTAAAGGGATGGGATCAATTGGCACCGTAGTGTCAAAAGTTTAGTTTCACACGAAATGTTATCACTCAATTTATTTAATCTAAGAGGTCTAAAATAATCACCAATTTGTTTAGCTAAAAATTCTATTAAATAAAAGGTAAAACAAAACTGGAGTACACAAAATAAACACTAAAATATTTCATAAAATCAAAGATTTTGTGATTAGTTTCAATCTTTCCCTAGAAGATTTGACACTCATTCTTTTTTCCTGTCTATCCCAAGATTAATCAAGATTATTGTTTGACGTTGTAATTTTTCAATCTGTTGGCATTTTTATCCCACTATTTTTTAACATCACTCTTTTAGTAGATCAGTTTTATCCTACGATTTTTAAATTTATTCATATCTTGTGTTTGAAACTTAACGCACTTGTAATACACATAATTCATAATGATAATTATGAATTTATGACCATAAATGTTTTTTTTTTAACTTTGTGTGGTGATGGAAAAGGGAGGGCAAATCAATTCTGCTATTTAGAGAAGGATTGTGAGACTAACAAAAAAATCTTTGATTTTATGAAATATATTAGTGATAAGATTAAATGAAATGAAGGGAGTGATTTGATTTTTATTAAGAAAATCCAAATAGAATAAATGTTAAATAGAAGATATGTTTGCCTTTAAAGATGGATGAAGAGAAATAACGCAAATCAGTGAACATCGATCGATTAGAGAGGAAGAGAGGTACAAAGACAAATAAAAAACGGGGTATGATGAGAGAGCGATCGGAGACAGGGAGGCCGAGGTCGACCGGAGTATATGAGTTTGACTCTTGATTGAAATAATCCTACTAGATTTTACTACCTCCTTAGTGAATTTTAAATTATCAAAGTCCAAGACAAAAAAGAAATAATACAAATTGTTATTACATAATTGTTAACTTATAATGTGTTACGGGAGAATATGTTGGAATGGTACATTCATTGAATTGTATAACTTTCATTTATATTTTTTTTCAAGTTATGCTATTAAAACTACCCATAATATGTTACTAGGAATATGTTATTATAATTATCCATAAATCAAAAGTTCAACAACACAAAAATAAAATTGATTTTTAATTTCAATTACAAAAATCTTAAATATGTCAAACGTATCACTTTAATTTTTTATTAGATATACAAAAGTATAGACTAAACAATCGTCAATAAAAATAATAAAATAATATTTTTTATTTCTAGTTAAAGTTCCATCGAGTCAAATTTATTATATTGTATTAAATCTAAAACCTCATATTCTCATCTGACTACTGATTTATATGAACTCTTTATTATTTTTGTTTGACAATAAAAATAACATTTTTCAAAATTATTTAAAGATAACTTTAAAATTAAACATAAATTACATAAGTTTGAAAATCACACATGTAAGCTGAGGGAGACATTTTATGAGGGAGACATTTTATTATTTTCAACGTTTATTTTAAACATACCTCAACCTTTGCCAACAAAAATATCATATTCAAAATCGATCAAAAGTCTATCCCTATAGAGTTGTCTTATTCAAACTTGAGAAAATTCTTGTTTTATATCTAAAAGAAATTTTGAAATCCTTCGAAGTAGTGACAATTTGTTAATAACAACAAAATATTAAGATGTTTTTTACTGTCATGTCAACCGAAGAGATTACTAAATTTAGTTTTGTTGCCTTTGATTTTAATAAATTGTTTCAATTTAAAGCAAACAGAAAATAATAAGAAAATTGAACAATTAAACAAAAAAAAAATCTTAAAAACTAGTTACATTTCAATGATTTCATTGAAAACAAATACGAGCCACCTAAAAAAAACTACTCTTGACACAAGACAAATGTGAGCAACAAATTTGCCACTTTCCAAGAAAATTTCTTCATCGAACAAGGTAATTTGTTCATGAAATAACTCCTTTGGTATCATCACTAACTCAAGACAGCTCAAGAGTATCATGTTTATGTCCAAATGGCTTTCACATTTCAAGTAAGCTTCTTGGTTTTTTTCTTCGAAGGTTTTGCAATAGCATCACACGAATCTCTTTTTCGTTTGTTGTTCTGGTTTTCATCTCCGTCCATGCTTCCTGAATTCTTGCCCTGAACTTCTAGAGCATCCTTAACAAAAAAATTTAACCTCCACAAGGTAGACTCACTCTGCATAGAGAAGAAACAATATGTTGATTAGCATATTGATATTATAATCAATATTAATATCGAGGATGGTGATCTGTTGACTCTAGGAATAACTCTTGCTTAAGTTACGACATTATCAGCATACTGATAATAATGATCCGCTGTATCAATATCAATTTGATACAAACAGAAGTAAAGATCTAGTGAGAACAATATTCTCTCTTTTTGTTAAGTTTATGAACAATGTGTGTAACGACAGTTTGAATGAAATTTGTATTTAATGACCTGAGCATCCATATCAAGATCCACCTCTTCAGCATTTGCTTGGAAGCTTGGATTATTTTCAGCAACAATTTTCAATGCTTTACTTAGATCGTCAGGAGACAGTCTGGTGAAAGAAGTTCCAAGCTTTCTCTTTTCTTCGGTTGACATTTTTCTGTAACCAATTTTCTCAATTTAGCTTGGTGGGAGTGAGAATGTATTTTAGAAAAGGAGTAATAAAGATGAAAGGACTAAATTAAGATTCAACATTCAAGTCAAACATAATGGGTTTCCTAGAACTATAAAACATGCACACAAATTCATACTTAATGTAAGAATCAAGAGAAACGATATTTGATTCTACATATAAACAGTCTAAGGCAGTAGTACTAAAATATGAAAATATTATTCCATTACTTTCTTCACTTAAGAACAGAAAAAAGTTTAGGCCAAAATGTATGATATGATAGGTTGTGTTTTGGGTTCATATTTCAGGAAACATGTATCAGCTAACCTGCATCTTCTAACAACCATCTCTCGTAGCTCTTCTAAATGTAAACCAACTTCGTCCAGCTGAAAAAATACAAAGCACTTAGATGCATCTATAATACGCGTGAAAAATCTATAGGTTATTTGATCAAATTCTCATGGCACCTTATTGAACTGCTCAATAAGGCTGTAAACATCTCATGAATACCTCATTACTCAAGTCTCTCGCCATTTT
The DNA here is from genome assembly GCA_037974835.1 of Cicer judaicum. Classification (NCBI taxonomy): domain Eukaryota; kingdom Viridiplantae; phylum Streptophyta; class Magnoliopsida; order Fabales; family Fabaceae; genus Cicer; species Cicer judaicum. Next base: position 6,156,739 of record JBBPBS010000170.1, read on the forward strand.
AGCATGAGCTGCTTCTTGAGCAAATTGCATAGCAAACTGTGCTTCAGCTTCTTCCTCTTCACGTCTTGTTTCCTACAATTTAATAACACTAGATGATAACAAACACAAAGAGATTGTTCTTAGACAATTATTTAAGCAGTCTCCAAGATGAAATAAGACCACAGTATTAGTAACCAAATTCCATCCAGCACAACAATTGGTTTCAGAAAACAAAACTTCGGAATTTATACCTCTTCGGTAACTTTAGGCAAAAGTTGCAACCATTTCTCCTCAAACTTTGCCATTAACGTTTTTGCCATCACATGAACATCACTTCTTTCATCGTTATATTTCATAGCATTCTTGAAAACCAACCTCACATCAGCACATATTTCTCGAACATGCTTATATCCAGTACCATCAATAGCCTCCATTTGGTTTTTAATGGTATTGAAATCCATGGGCTTGTCAATGACCTAGCATCCATCGTATTACAACAGATCAATCAAAACTCAAAAGAATAAAAAGTTAAGTGCAAATAAAAGATTCAGTCACTTAATGAAGGACATGATTGTTTAAGCATAAAAAGGTAATCCTCTATTCAAATCCTTGTAACGCTATATTTGAGAGTATGAGAATCCGCTCTCTCCCTCTATTCTCTGTCATTCTACAGTAAGTTAAGGTAGTTAGTTAAAGAATAAAGAATAAGAGATGATAGGCTATAAATAAATAAGAGAAAAGGAAGTTTAGAGAGGGTATCCTTTGGTTTCTGAGGGGAATTTAGGGTGGGAGAGAACCATGTCTTTCTCGAATAGCTGTAAGTTGTAACATAATAGAGTTTTCTACCAATAAACATTGTTTTCTTATATGTTCCAATCCAGTACTTACCATAAATCTCTCTGCATATCAGTAATCAAATGCCTCAACAAAGGTCATTACTAATGAAATGTAACATTGGAAATACTTGCATGCATATATGAACAATACCTCATAATAATCATGTAAGCCAAGTCCCTCTACATCCACTGGTTGCATGAAAGGCCAAGCCCACTTGTGTTGTGTGATCTGACAGAAAAAAGAGCATTAGAGAAGTTCATCACATGTGAATGTTTTTTAAGCAAATAATTCAATATAGAGGCACAACAATAAAAATTACAGAATGAGGTCAACAAGCACTTCATTTTTCATATTTATCACATAATTTCAAATGAAAGGGAAATTGTCCACTCCACCTTTTTAAAACATGACAAATCTATCGTATAGCAAGCTTCTCATTTTTCTGCAGTCCATTCACTTCTGCATTATCTACAACTGTTATACTTAGTTCAAAACCCCTTTCATGAATACGAATAAGGCTTTTGCAGCTTCCTATGTCTTTCAAATAATGAAATTTAATACAATGGTATTTTTCTAACCACGTGTATGATTGGTTTAATGTGAATTGCAATCATGTTATTTTGAGAATATCAGGGTAAAAGGGATATCCTCTTCACAAAAGTATTTTTATAAAAATTTTGAGCTACACATCATTGTATTGTTGTCTACACAAAAAAACGTCAAACCTATATTTTTGAAGAGAAAAGGATTAAAAGCTAAAACATGAAAGAGAAGAAACAGATGATGCAAAAGAAATTCAAAATTACACGACCATGTGTAAAGAGAACAAAGTTATATCATAACAAATAGACAACTAACACATTAGTAATGGTGCACACTGAACACGGATATCATGCTCCACAAACATAAACAATAAGTGAAAGATAGTTACCTGGCGTAATATTGTGCCAAAGTGACGTATAAGATCTTGCATTCTTTTGGTAGCAGCCACTTCTCTACGTGATGCATCCTGCTGTTGCTTCTTAATACTTGGAACATGTTTCTCCTTATCTTTATCCTTCGTAATTGAGTTACCTTTAGAAATGTTTGTTTGCTTTTTATTTGCACTGGAGTAAAAGTCATCTATATCATGAACTTTCTGCTCAAGCTGCAGGAAAAGAAGCATATTACTTATTAGAGACAACTTCTCGGGGTGTAAAATTAAAGAGAAGTCATAAACAGATACAGAATGAAACACCAATGAACAATCTTTTGCAAAGGCCACACAGACAGGTTGATATGATGTGTCCTTGCTGCTTACACTAATTGCAAATTTTCTGTGAACAATCTTTTGCAATATGGTCAAACCTTTTACACCTGTAGCATTGCACAGAATGCATATTTCTGCTATTGCTCAAACCTTGAGCAGCATAAGCCACATCAACAGGAACAAGGTTCATTGCTTTATGTTCCATTGTTACTTGAGTAGTTACGTGTTGCTCTTCTCAAAGAAAATCACACAAGCAAGTGTCCAAAGAAGGTACAAGAACACGGTTCATCCGACTAGCACGACTAGTCTCCAACTCATATCACAATTTGATCAGGAGCCGGTCTCTTCTGCTGATTCCATGGACCTTTTTTACAGAAGAGGGTGCTACTTTGGAGACATCAGCAGTAGCAATGTCAGAGTATTCAGTCCATAGGCTTTGAAAAACCAGAATTTTAATCCTCAGTTAAGAGACTCCCTTGCAATAAACTCCCTAATTCATAATCTAGCAGAAATCTCCTTGACACATTGTCTGATTGTAGTATAATTTTTTCAAATAATTGCACATTTCCTTGGCAGACTTGTGTGGCCTCAGATTTCAAAACAAGTGTGGTTCAACTGAGCTAATTATCCAGCTCATGACACATGCATCAACGGTTTCTCATTAAACTATCTTCTATGGATCTATAGATGCTAGATCACTCCCATCAACATGGACCCATAATTCTTTCCCTTCGACAAATACTTTAAAAATTGAAACTCCCAGGCAGAATAAATTTTTCCAGTAAAATGAACATGAAGTGATTCTAAGTTTTCACCAGACATGATTGCAGCATGGTGAGAGAAGAACCTGTAGGATCTGACAACACCAAGCAAGAGCAAGAACTCGAGTGCACTAGAATTGACCGGTTCAGTTCAGAGTTGAGGCTTTGATACCGTGTCGAATATCAAAAGACGCCATGATAAAACTGAAGAAAATTGTTTTGAAAACTGTATGGCTCTATATGGCCCTTTCCTTTCTTAAATAGAATCAAATAAACCGATACAACTAAAAGACAGATTTAATCCTAGAGACCAGTGTGAACTGTTATGGTTGTTACAAACTATTTACAACTGAATATTATAACCTCTGCATACCACTATTGTCAATCACATATCACAGAATAATAGCCGTTTGTACAACAACAACCAAATCTTATCCCACTAAATATGGTCGGTTAAATAGATCAAACAATGCCACAATGTTCTATAAAATAGCTCATTAATCTTTAGGTCTTCTTGTGCCTCTAGTGGTTCAACTATCCTTCATTTGATCTACTCCCTTTACTACAGAATTTACAGGTCTCCTCTCCACATGCCCAAACCACTTCAAGCAAATTTCTACCATCTTTTGCTATCACAACTCTCTCTAATGCTAAGATTCTTAATCCTATCTCGTCTAGTTTGTCCATACATTCAACACAACATTTACCTCTCGCTAAAAACTAAATTAAAAAATGCGTAATATAATTGAGTAATAATAATACTTGCCTGATCAACCTTGGAAATTAGGTCGTCAACGCAATACTTGAAAGTCTCCATTTCAACCATTCAGATATTCCTATGTTGCAGAAGCAGTTATGGCGGCCGAAAATCGCGCTAGAATGTATCTTCGGATATCCTGACGACGAGCAAGTCCAACTGCGTTTTCCGGTCAGTCGGGAACAGTCAGCCGGCGACCAACTTGTTTCTAAATACAAGGTCTAAGCCGTCTTCTCTTTTCTTTCTTTTTTATTCTTTACGAAGGTTCTTTTTTTTGTTTAATGGAGTTGTTGAGTTGTGTAGTTTTAGGGTTTCAAATAAATTAAATTTAAATGTGCTTATTTTTTTTATTTTATTGAATGATTGATTGATGATTATGTTGTTTATTCAAAAGTTAAAAGTAGGATCTATTTAATAAAAAGTTATCTTTATAAATATCTTTTATTTATTGTTAATTATGACATTTATTTTGTTTTATTTATATTTTTTCTTAATGATTTGTTGCATTTAATTCATAATAGAGTTTATTTTGTTTCCTTGTTATATTTGAAATATGTTTATAAATTTTTTGATTATAATTTTATTAGATTTACTTATAAGTTATATTTTTATTAATTTTTTTTATATTTATTATTTTATTAATTTTTCTTATATATAAAATTATAATTTAACTTATTTAAAAAAATATAACATGTATAATATTTTTAATGTGAAATTGACTTTTATCTAAACTATTTAAAAAAGTCAAACAAAAAATAATCATAGGTTACATCTTTCGAGGTAAAGAAATTTTGTGACCTGTAGTTGAAAAATTTGTGAGATTGAATTTGCATAGGCAAAGAAACATTATGACTTGTATTAATAAAGATTTCTAGTGTAAAATATGAACTTATATCAAATTTCACATAACTTACTTACAACATAAGAGTAGAGGTAGGTCTGGTATGATTTATTTCAAAGCCACCGACAAATGTGAATAAAGGATTGAAAGACAATTAAGCATTCAAGGGTGCATATTGTTACTAGGAATAGGGATAAGAGAGTTGAGTTCATAATAACATTAATGTCAAACTAGTCATTACATAAATACTTTATAATAATTAGAAAATCTTTCTCTAGATCATAAAACGTGAAGGTGTAAAAGATCTATTATATCTAACATGATATTTATGTTTATTGTTGTCCATTAATATCCAATCAGACTTCAAATTATTATAAAAGTTCGTATAACATTGAGATTCAATTCATATTCGACCTCAACAAAAAGGTGATGATTAGCTTAAAAAATTAAAATACATTAAGTAATACATATTAAAAATATGTGACTTTATTTATTTATAAATTTTCCGAAGTGATGTACAAATATTTAAGTTTAACGTCAAACTAATCATTACCAAAGTGAGTCTATAATAATATTAATGTCAAACTAATTATTATCGAAATACTTTATAATAATTAGATGATCTCCCTCTAGGTAATAAAACGTGAAGGTGTTAGAGATTCATTATATATCTAACATGATATTTATGTTCATTGTTATCCATTAATATCCAACCAGACTTCAAATCATTGTAAAAGTTCATATAAAATTGAGATCCAGCTCATATTCGACCTAAACAAAAACGTGATGATTAGCTTAAAACATTAAAATACATTAGGTAATACGAATTAGAAATGTGACTTTGTTTATTTATAAATTGTCTGAAGTGATGTACAAATATTTAAGTTTAACGTCAAACTAATCATTACCGAAATACTTTATAATAATTAGACGATCCTCTCTAAATCATAAAAAGTGAAGATGTTAGAGTTCAGTTATATCTAACATGATATTTATGTTCATTGCTATCTATTAATATCCAATCAGATTTCAAATCATTATAAAAGTTCATATAAAATTGAGATCAACTCATGTTCGACCAAAACAATAACGTGGTGATTAGCTTAAAAAATTAAAATACATTACTTAATACAAATTAGAAATATGACTTTGTTTATTTATAAATTGTTCGAAGTTATGTACAAAAATTTAAGTTTAACTTTAGTTTTTGTGCTTCTATTTTTACCGATTCATAAAATTTAACTTTTATTTTAAAGTCAAAAGTTTTAATTTCTCATAAAATTTTTGAACTAAAAAATGACAATTTGATATTTTAAATGATGTAGCATGTGATTGATTTTATGATATATAGATGCATTAATTATTTTATGTCCTTAATTAAATTACAAAAATAAAAATTTGTTTAAGAAGAAAGTTAAGGTTTTAGAGTATTTTATTGCGACTTTATGAACGTTAATAATTCAACATCATTGTATGCTATGTTATTTAAAATATAACATATCTATATTTTTTTAGTTAAAAAGTTAAAATAAAAGACTAAAATTATCGAATTTTAAAATAAAAAGATTAATTTCATAAATTAATAAAAATAAGGAATTAAAACTATCATTAATTAAGCCAAAATTTTAAATTAATATAGCCTTGGACATTAATTTGGCCACTGATATATATATATATATATAAAACGATTATTTGAGTAAGAGTTATTTATGTGTTGGCAACTAGAGAACACAAAAATATATTGATAATTTGTTAAATTGGATGAAAACAAAGTAAATAATTACCAAACCCTTTTTTATACTTATAGGGAATTAATTTCATGTATTTGATACGTATGACTATGAAAATCATAATTGTAATAATCCTACAAATCAAATAGTATAAATGAATGTAAGAAAACAATATAAATATCCAGATTTCAAAAACAATATAAATATGATATAGGTACGAAGGAGCAAATGTTTGCTAATCAAGAAAGGGTAAAAAATATTTTACAAATCTCGCTTTAGAAATAGTAGATGGGTTCTTATTAAAATAAAGTCAAACAATTTTAACTTACTGGTAAACACCATTAGCGGATGCAATGAAAACGATCTTGTTTGGATGATCAGAGACCTTATTAGATTAGATTGTTTTCAAAGATGTGAGACTTGTACATGATATATGTGTATTGCTTTTCGATTTTCTTCTTTCACTAAGAATATATCTAGCGGTAGCAAAATAAATTCGTTCGTCAGTACGTAGTTAAATAAAATTTAATTTTTAGCAAATTCACTGATTAAGTTGTGTCAAATTGTTATCACGGTTCCCTCAAGAAGGAACGATAATTTCATAATTTAAGATTAATAAAATTATAATTGTTATTTTTTTTTATTAATTTATTAATAAATTATAAATTTATGATTGTTAGTGGATCCTATTTAATGAACTCATGTTGAGTTCATGGTTGGAGTGAAAATGAATGGATTGCTTTAAAATAATGTGACACAATGGACTCCATTTAATGAATCTATGTTAAGTTCACCATAAAAAATTTAAACATAAACTCCTTATTACCGGTAATGACATAGATGTAATGACCCTAAAAACATAATTAATTAGTACTTTCTCGACAACGATGCTTTAACTTACATTGTTGTGTAAAAATGTGTTCAAGTATATATAGTTATAAACAAGTAATAGAGTGGTAAATAAATATAGTTGCCATAAGATTTGTTGAGTAATTTCTATTTACCTTATCAAAACATTCATTTTAATAATTGAGGAAAGTAAATACAAAACAATTTCATGTAACCAAAAATTTTAAGAAAATTAATAGTTAAATGTAGTTTGATTTGATTGCATTGAATAGTTATACTAGATTTCCTTTGTTGATTAAGTATATCATTGATGTTACTTAATGCTACAATATTTAATTGTAGATTTGACCTAATGTACTTTTAGTTATGTAAGTATAATGGTAATAAAATTATCTTGGGTATACATATTCATTAAATCCATTTTAGCAAAGTTCAATTTTTTCATTCATTTTGTGATTTTAAATTATATATTTACGTATTTGATTTATGTTAACGTGTCAATTGTCTAATGTCTCACGTTAGTTACTTCAGTTTCATTGATTAATTATTTTCACTATGTAACGAATTATTATTTACTTTAAATTGATCCGACTCAAAATACTTTTAAAATTAATATATTCCAACATAGATAATACTAATTCATAATCAAAGTTAATATATTTCAACAAATTGTTTTAGTTCATAGTGAGCAAGACATTAAACAAAGACAAATAACTTAAATATGAACTCATTAAAACAAAAATTAAATAATTAATAAACAACCTAAGTGAATCTTCAACAAGAATTAGTGATTTGTTAACCACCAAATGCTCCCGTTAGAGATACTACTCTTTGCTTCGGTCTTCAATTGAGGAAAAATGAAAAAAAAATTGAATTTGATATTAATTTCAATAAAGGAGATACAACCAAATCAAACCTAATGTATATTAACTATTTGTAGTTCTATGAATTTTTTTCTTTTTACGCTAACCCTAAATGTATTATTAAATGAGACAAAATCAAACGAAAAAGGAATGTCCCACTCTACTATATGCTAATGCGATACAACAATACATGAACCACGCAATTTTGTTTGAAAATGTCTCTCACTTATAGCATCTCCAACTGGAGGTAAAATGAGTTCGTCCTCCGTATAATTATTTAACTCCTAGTTTTTTGTGGGTTTACTTGGAGTTGTGCCAAGGTGTCATCACCGTGCTCTCAAGAAGGAACGGTGCTTCATAGCAGTTAGCTTTTATTAATTTATTAATAATAATAAATTTATCATTTTTTATTAATTTATAACTGTTAACTTCTTTTTAATTTATTAAATAATAATAATTTTGTAATCATTAGCTTTTTTTTAGTAAATACGTTAGCCTTTTTTTTTCCTTTAATTACGATTGTTAGCTCATTAATAGGAACAATTTGTTACTCATATTTTTTCTTCACAATTTAAATTTATTATTTACTTTATCATTTTTAATTATTTATGTCATGTATTTAACATTTAATTTTTATTATTATTATAAAAATTTAAGTTCAATTTTATTTTAATTTAAAATTTTTATTTTTATTTTAAATTAAAATAATGTATAATAATATTAATTAGAATATTTAAATTAATATTATAAGTTATAATAAAATTAAATATTAATGGAATATAATATGATTTTTTAAAAGTTAAATCTTAAAAAATGAATGAGTTGATTTAGGGTGATGTGACATACTAGAACTTGAATCATGTTGAGTTCACGGTTGGAATAGAAAATGAGTGAATTGCTTCAAGATGATGTGGCACAGTGGATTCCATCTAAAAAACTCATATTGAGTTTACCGTTGGAGATGCTCTTATGCTCTCTTTAATGTCCAACTCAACAATTTTTTAAGGCAATATTTTTAAATTGAGAAAAGTGTTTCTTCTATGATATATCTGTTCTATGATATATCTGTTGAGAAAAAATCTCAAATTAATATTTTTATAATAATTAAGCAAAAGGCTAATTAAGATTTTTAATTATAATTCTAAGTGTTTTGATATTTAACATGTGTATTTGAGTGTGTTAAAATAAGATAGGTATCAAGTATTACAAATAACATTATCCACATCTGCCAGAAACAAGAATGATCAGATTTTTATGTAAAATATTAGATCCAAAAAGTGTTATCCATTTTATATCTTCAACATAAATATACACGGATCAACCTAAGCAAGAATTGTTCCATAATTCGAAGGCTAAACACTTTGCTTCATAAAATGCATAAAGCAAGATCATTCTCCAAGTCAAGCAAGTGCAAGTACAAACTGACAAACTATAAAGGACACTGTTGTCATACCTTCAAATAGATAAGTACACGTGATTCAAAGCTTGTAATCATTTCAGACAACTGTTAAGATCACAATATAAATCAGCCCATCTAAGACAAACTCGAAGAACGTTCTTGGATCACAAGAACATTCCTGGTCTTAGAAGGAAAAAAAACACTTTTGCTTTGTGACTGATCTTATCCATTCATTTACTCATGACAGTTGGCCTACTTCCAACGAATAAATGAGTTGTCATAAGCTCTCTTGAAGCCTATAAATAAAGCTCACGATGAAGAACAAATCAAAAGTCAAAGTGTCAAGCAAAACGTCACTCATTCAATCATATTCGAGTTTCTCAAATCATTCTAAGTTGCAGTTTCATTCTTAGTGTGATATTAGAATCAGTGATTATTGAGTTTTAAAATATAGAATCTATTTCTCAAACAAGAGTTGAGCAATACCCATATTTTAACATTCTCAAAATCATTACTTTGCAACTCAAGACTATATTTTTAACATAGCTTGAGTAGTGTGTAAAAATCCTTTTATGATTTAAAATGTAGCATGTAAAATCTTTTTTGAAATAGTGTAAGGTAACCTGTGGAAATCATTTATAGATAGAAATGTAGAACTATGTAATAGATCAAAAATGATATGTGAAAACCAAGAACATTCTTTCTTTGAGCACTTATTAGAAAATCTCACATTTGTGAGGATTGAACGTAATTTGTGTTTGATGAACCATGGTATATGTTTGTGTGATCTCTCTATCCCTATCTCTATTTATTATTTGTCTTACAATCAATTTTTATATTGATAAATTAATATTGTTATTTTTTCACTAATCAAGAACGTTCTTCATTTGTAACTAAGATTGATTTAATCATTTCAACTTTTAAACAAATTTTTTTAAAAAGGACAATTATAATTCAAATCTCCTTTCTTTGTAGTTGACATTGTTACTTCAACACTAATCCTACATATTTGAGATTCACATACACAAAACTGTGCTTGTGTTAAACATTATCAAATTCTAATAGCTAGTATACATAAAATTAAATTTAAACTACCAAATTACTATAGTTATCACCTATATCATCAACAAGTTTGATTGTTGACCTTTGCACTTTTCATCACAAGTTCAATATGGTTGTCCATTTTTGCTCCTCACCACCAACTATCAATAATTTTTATACCAATATTCGAAATAAAGGTTCATTGTTTGTGAAAAATAATGTAAAACAACTAAGGGAAACAATAGTAAAACTTTGACATAGAATAACATTCCACCGATCTAAATAAACTCCTTTTATTAAACATAGAAAAAACAATTAAATAGAGTATATTTTGTATCAGTAACGTAAAACCTTGAAAAAAAGCCAAAAACTCAAACGGAGTTTTGTTAGGAGAAACATAAAAACTTTAAATCTCAAATACAAAGTGTTCATATATTTATTAGTTTAGTATTGATTTTTGAAATAAGATAATGAGTATGCATGTTCTAAAATAACCTCCTTTGACTCAAATTAAGGTGAATAATAAATTGTGAACAAAGGAAGCAAACTTGAAGAAAAAAAGGTTGTACTTTTTCAATGCAAAGCATATAAACCTAGAAAAATAAAGATAGTAATGAATAATGAACACTCGGAAGGAGCTAAAACGTTTTTGGAAACATGCAAATAATATAAACTTAAAATAATAACTATAGGGATAAAGGCTTTAGAAAACCTATTTTTCTCAAGATTTTAAAGTTAAAGTTATTATTAATACTTAGGAAGCAACAATGCACCGTTAGAAAGGTTAAGACTGACTTATTTACTAAATAACCAGCTTCATATATTTATTAAATAGTGAACTTAGGAATATGATGAATCATCGTTTGTCATTGTTTTTGGAGTTATTTTGAGTCAATTTTTTAGTTTATTTTTTTTTAGTTCAATGTTTGTTTTTGATTATATTCTTCGATTTAATAAAATATTTATGTTTTTTTATTTTATTAACTACTTCTTTTGTGTAGTGTTGTATTATTTTCATTGAGTTAACGCATTGCTAAATTTTGGTGAAAAATAACATGATAGATGTGCAATATTTTAATCATATATGAAGTTGTAGACATCCAAATGAAGTGAAATTAGTTTCAAATGAAAACTAACATCCATGTCTATAACTTTCATGAAGACATTAAAATCCAATTTGTACTGGAGGATGATAAGGGCATGTCGAATAAGAAGGAGATAAATTTTGGAAGAACGAAAAAGTCTATCTAATATTGCAAATCATTGGACCTAAGATGCACCCAAAATCAATGCATTGCGTCAAACCATGTGCCCAAGTGATTTTCATGACGCTTCTGCCAAGCACTACACCCATACTTGTTGGTAGAAGTGAGAATATATTAGACCGTCCACCAGGAGCCTATCTGACCTACTTATGGTCTGACCTATTTAATAAAAAAATTAGACTCATACTTTTTTAAAGTCTCTTGATTTAAATAGATCAAATTCATGTTTATTAAAAGTTCTATTAGACCTAATAGACTGACCTCTCTTTTTTTCTCTCTCTCCCTCTATATATATATATATAATATTAATATTATTGTTTTTTTAATTAATATTAGTATTTGTTATTTTAAAGACTATAGTATCAATCGATTCACTTGTTATTAATAATCTTTTTTAACGTTATTTTTTAAAAGAATTATTTTGTATTACTTTTATTTTCATTATTCTACTACTAGTATAATTGTATAATATATTTTAGGCTAAATACCACTCGTGGTCCCTTAACTTAATTTCAATTAACGTTTTAGTCTTTTATTTTTTTTTCTTCCCGATTTGGTCCTTTATTTTAATTTTAAGCGACAAGATAATTTAAACTTTTATGTTTTAAAATGTCAACAATGTTATCCTTTTTTTTTTTTACAAAAATTTCAAACAAAATCCATAAAATTCATTATCATTCTCAATATAATGCAATTTCATCAAATTCAATAAATTCATATTTTCATATCTAACAACATCAAACAAATAATTAAAATATAAGTTTATTTGAAGATTTGAGTTCGAATTTGATGAAATTTGTATTATATTGAAGAATATAATTAATTTTATGGGTTTTGCTTGAAAATTTTGATGGATTTTATGAATTTTTGTAAAAAAAAAAAAGGATAACATTGTTGACCTTTTAAAACATAAAAAATCAAATTGTCACTTAAAATTAAAATAAAGGACCAAATTGGGAGGAAAAAAAAGATAAAGAACTAAAACATTAATTAAAATTAAGTTAAGGGACCACATGTGATATTTAGCCTATAATTTATTTTATAATTTTTATTTTATCTAACAAATGTCTTCTCCGTAGAAAGAAGTGAACAAATTTCATCTACTCATAGGACTAATAATGAGGCCAACGAACATATACCTATTGATTCAACTTAAGTAGAAGCTAATACATAAGTAAATGAAAATGACATCGCTCTAGAAAACCAACGTCCAATTGTTGAAAAAAAACATCACTTAGTTTGATGAAGTTGAAATCTCTAAAGGTGTGAAGAAAGCAGTTCGCATATAGTGTAAACTAAAATTGTTTTATGGATGACTAGGAGCTAGAGCTAGTCATTTGAAAAGATACGTTAGAGGTTGCATTCCAAAGAAGTTGTCGACGACTATTGAAACAAGACAAGCTGCCATTCCATTTTAGCCATCAAAGTCAAATAACTATTTTATTAGTCCTGATGTTAGATACTCTAACGAAAAGATAAGGTAAATAATTGCAACTACTATCATGGTTCAGAAATATCCTTTTATTGTTGTCGAGGACGATATTTGAATGCGGGGCTTCCAATATGCAAACCCATATTTTCATAAGATTACTCATAAAACATCAAGAAGTGATTGTTTGGAACTATTTGAAATGTAGAAGAAAAATTTGAATAAAATTTTATAAAATGTGAGCAAGATTAGTTTAACTACAAATATGTGGAAATCTAGCCATCAAGTAGTTGAATATATGGTTATTACAAGACATTTCATTAATGTAATCTTCAAAAAAGAGTTTTGAGTTTAGTGCAAGTGTCCCCTCCAAGACGTCGTATTGATGTGGCTAATGCTATATATAAATGTTTGAAAACTTAGGGGATTGAAAATAAAGTTTTTTCAGTATATGTTGATAATGCTTCTTACAATGATTCATGCTTAAGATGTCTCAAAGATAATTTATCTCTAACTAGTAAGTCAATCCTTGGTGGTTCTTTGTTTCGTGTTCGATGTTGTGCACACATATTAAATTTGTTAGTGCAATACAACCTTAGTAAAATTAAGGATACCGTTTTCAATATTTATGAAAATATCAAATATGTTAACCACAATGATGCAAGACTAAAGACATTTTGTGATGTGGTTGAGCAAAAGCGCTTGAAAGAAAGGAAACTCGTCATTTATTGTCCAACAAGATGAGATTCAACTTTTAATATGTTATACACTGCTTTGAAATTTAAGATTGTCTTTGCCACCTACAAAGAAAGAAAGTCTCATTTTGATCACGCCCTTTCACTTGAAGAATGGAACAAAGTTGAGAAAGTTTATAAGCTGTCAGAAGTATTTAATTATACAACTCATGTGATCTCAAGTAGTTTATCAAGTGTTTATTTTTGTATTTTATTAGGTCACTTTATTATTATTTGAAATGTTTAATATTACTACTTTTTTAAATGTAGGTATTGAGTATTCGACTGTAAATTTATATTTAGTAGAAGTTTGAAAGGTTAAATAAATATTTGATAAGGCTGCTGAAGACGAAGATCTCTTTATGAAAGAAATGATAGGTCTGGTGAAAATAAAGTTTGACAAATACTAGGGGGGTGTAATATGTTGATGGCTATTGCTAGTGTTTTGGATCATAGGTGCAAATTTTATATGGTGTGTATATATTTTCCCTTAATATATAAATATAAAGAAGTTGCTAATGAGGATATAAAGAAAGTCAGAAGTTCACTGGAAGAATTATATGATGAGTATGTAGCTTTATATTTGGAAGAATCTACGTTTTCGGTTGTTAATATGGATAGTAATAATTTATCATCCTTATAAGAGAAAGCTGCAATTCTCACTGGATTTGACGAAATTTTAAGCACTTTGCATGAAAATGAAATTGTGCCTCCAATAAAATCATAATTACATGATTATCGTGATGAAAGTATTTACGTTCATAACACTAAATCTTTTAGTATTTTGGACTGATGGGGGCACAACAACATTAAATATAAGATCTTGTATAAGATGGTTATTGATGTAGTAGCTATTTCAATCTCAACTGTGGCATCAGAGTCCACATTTAGTGCTGGAGGTAAAGTTATTGTTGAATTTCACTCTAAATTAAACGAATAATATATTGAAGCTCTCATTTGTGTTGGAGATTGATTCCGTCATAAGTATAATGTGAAGATAAAATAAAAGGTTAATATTTTTTATTTGATATGATATTTTATTAAGTAGTATTTATTCATTTTTTTTTAAGAATATGTTCGTTTAATTATTTAGTAATTTTTTGTCCAATGTCTAACATATATGAATTTTTTATTCTAGTTTTGAAGGTTTATAAACAAGAGATACAAATCACCTTGAAGATTTGATATTTTTTTTTCTTCTTTGGATTCCGGATGTGTTTTTATTGGTTGATATGTGTACAATGTACAAGAAGCTGTTCAAATTTCGTTTTAGAGGATGACCATATCTTTTATTTATTGTTAATGAGGTTAATTTTATTTTATTTATAATTTTTTGAAGAATTTTTTGGAATTTGCTAATTATGAGTTAATTTTGTTTTTTGGAAGTTTGTTGCAAACTACTAGTTATATTATAATTTTATTAGTTTTCTTTATATATAAAAGTCTAGTTTAGTCAATTTAAAAAAAAAATTATACTTTTTAAATGTGAATAAATTTTTTTAAAAAATGAGACCTATTTATTTCTTATAAAAGAGGCATGCTTATATTTAGGATAAACAAAACAAAACTATTTGTGGGGCATTACGAGAATTGAACTCGGGACCTCTCGCACCCTAAGCGAGAATCATACCACTAGACCAAATGCCCATATTTGGTATGAAAATCTAAATATATAATAGTAATACTAAAAACCGTGTTGAGTTGATACGTGAATTCATGTAACTGTCTGTAAGAAGAAAAAGAAGAGAGTGAGTTTGAGTTGATCGAAGCAATAGCAATAGCAATTGCAATTAGCGATGAGTCTTCTTCACTTGCTTCGATCACAGAGTCGCCATCGCTCAATATTATCAACTAAATCTTCTTCAGGTTTTCCTTTCTTCACTCTTTCTCATATTATCTTTCACGTGCTTCTTATCAATTTTCATTTTTCATTTTTCATTTTTCATTTTTCATTTTTCATTTTTCATTTTTCATTTTTCATTTTTCATTATTCTTACTCTTATTCTTATGCTTTCTTTCACTCTTCAAAACTCATGCTTCATACACTTATACCTTTTTTTCAATCTCTTTTTTGGGAACTTGACATAACCACTAAATTAGGGTTTTTGAGGGGTTTTTCATCATTTCTCACTAACAATCCCTTTTTTAAGTTATTCACCTTATTATTTATTATTATTATTATTAATCACAACCTTGCACATAGCGTATTCAAATCATCTATACTTTCATATAATGTATAATACTTGTCTATATATGAGAGAAGGAGATAAGGTAGTGTTCAGATCTATTATGAAAAAAATGCTTTGGCTGTTTCGTCGTGGTTGTTTTCTGTGATTTTTCTTCACTACCTTTAAACGGAGAATAGGAGCCTACGGATACCGTTTTGTAGCCGTAGTTTTCCCTTTTTTATAACCTCGGTCTATGTAGTATTGATATTTTACATTAGAGGTGTTCACATGTCGGTGTTTGAGATTGACACGACGTATGTGGTTACATTGAATCACTTCTATTTTCTTAAATTATTACCAATGTTTGTGTATTAGGTGTCTGTGTAAGTGCTTCATAGCTAGATGCATCTGATGTGATCAAACTGTTATTGGTCAAACATCACCAGTTAGAATCACATGTTTTGTTTGTCTCTCCTATTGTTTGTGAATTTGTTTTCTACATACATAGGAGGGTCAAGGACGAAAACACCAACTCAGCAGTTGTAGATTACCTTTGAATACACTTTAAAATTTATATAAACTTTTCAAATTTCACTACACTACAGTCTACAGCACTATAGCACGACATTATCCTCTGTTGGACAATAATTTGTACTAAATTGCGTATCGTGGAACAATAGTAATTTGTTTAAATTTTGCTATGTTATAGTGCCACTATTTGATATTATTGTTAGAAAGATGTTTTAGTCTGTGCTAAATTTAAGCCCTGTTAAATTAGTCTTGTATATGTACTACGATCTTTGGCATCATGGCAGGCGAAAATAATGTACGGTTGTAATGCTATGACCCTTTCATATGTATATATTGTTGAGTTGATGTGTAGCCCTTTTGTTGCTAAAGTTTAGTCTCTTCTCTTCTAAAATATCCATTATGGAGAGCAACTCAAAATTCCAACCTCCTTAGGTGGATGCATATTACCGATTTTCATGTTCCTTTAATGTATGCTTCCCTTTGTTCTTTACTTTGTTGATATCTGATATGACAGTAATGTCTGATTTAGAGACTTCTAATTATGTATGATTTTGTTTGTTTGTGCCATATTGTTCACACAACAATATAAGCTTTAGCTGTAATGGAATGGAAGCAGTGTGATATAGACTCATTGGGTCTGTTACTGTTTCTTATACAGAAGTTTAAACAATGTGATGTTTTGTATATAGAGCTGAAAACGATAAATGGAAACACAATGTTTTGTAAGGAGTTTTATTTACAAAAATCTTACGTTGTTTTCTGCTTTTCAAAGTTTTGCACAAGAAAATGTGAAAACAAGTAGTTTCATAACCAATTATGGATTCTGCTTGTTGATTTTTTGCAGTCTACTATTAAATTACTGGTTGAAATATATGTATACTTTCAGTGACCAAATCTTGAGAATAATATCTTAATCTATTCTTATCTAAAAAATAACTTCCTTTGCTTCAAAATTTGTATTTGTAATATGTTAAATTTCCAATTTATTTATCCCAGTTCTTCAATGATCCAGAGAGGTTTTCATCGCCTTAGTTGGCTTCAATTTTTAGCTTAATAAAATTTGAATGACTGGATATTATGGAACTGAATTAATTGAATCTTGGGTCCTGGTTTGATCTGCTTCCAAGCCATGGTTCATTATGTTTCAGCTCTTTCCAAATGCTAATAGTCTTTCAACTATAACATATCCAATTTTATGACTATGTTCCTAAACTGAATTTCTATAGAGCTCTTATTTGGATTTTTCTGAAATGATGGCTGGTTAGAATGCCAACACTGTTAAAGCTTTTTTCTTCAATTTTTATTTTTTGTAAATAATACGACCATTAATATTATACTTATATACATTTGTTTCTATGGTTCAGTGTACCAGTGTTTCAGGTCCTCCACATGTGGCCAGCCAAGTAGTGCTAATCCGACATTCAAAACACCAATCAATACTAATCCAACATTTAAGACTTCTTCCCAACTTGCTGCCGCCCAAATAAGATGGGCATCGAAAGCCCCAACAAAGGAGGACGACAAGATTAGCATTGGACCTGCCAATGGCGGACAAAGTGAGGAAGGAGATAAGGATTTTGGAATTTACTACCACGGTCCAATCTCAAGTACCATAAAAAAAGTAAAACTTCTATCTCTCTCAACTTGTTGCCTCTCGGTATCCCTCGGTCCAGTCATAACCTTCATGACATCCCCTGACATGAATGTCATCCTAAAGGGTGCAGTGGCATCATCGGTGATATTCTTTAGTGCTTCTACAACCGCCATCCTTCACTGGTTCGTCAGTCCGTACATTCACAAACTCCGGTGGGAACCTGGTTCGGACAGCTTCCAGGTGGAGATGCTATCATGGCTAGCAACACACATCCCGAAAACTATTAAGTTTTCCGATATCCGTCCGCCGGAAACCAATAGGCCTTTTGTGACTTTTAAAGCTAATGGAAGTTTCTATTTTGTGGACACAGAACACTGTCACAATAAAGCACTTCTTGCTAGACTCACCCCACAAAAGGTAACTCATGACTCTGCTTTCAAGAACTTGTGATTTGAAAAATGCTGCTGACATGAGTAGAGTAAGCTATAGCCATGTGTAAATGTGGTTGGACTTGGAATTTTACTTTGTTGAGATTTTATACCTTTAGTTCTGATGATAGCATGAACTGTTTAGGTTTTATCAATAAAAGTATTCTGTGTGTTTTTTTGTAACTTCAATTATTGGGATTTTCAAGTCCTTCAATATTTTTAATGATTGATGTGTACTCATTGGTCTTTGAATGCTTCTATTTTTTGGTTATTAAAAGTATTATTATATATAATATTGGACGGATGTTTTCCATTAGCTTAATTTCACATAAAAGGATTTTTGTTTTCACTGTGATTATAATTTTTTTTTTGTCTGTCTACATAAATTTATGTAAGAAATAGCTAAAAGATTCACACAAAAAAAACGAAATAGCTCAGAATTTTATGTTCTACATAAATTTATGTAAGAAATAGCTAAAAGATTCACACAAAAAAAACGAAATAGCTCAGAATTTTATGTTCATGGACTCTTTATATTCTTTAGGGTTAACCTTGTTGCTTCTCTCTCAACCTTTCCTCTATTCCTTCTTTTTCATTCACCAAAGAGGGTTTGGAGCCAATTTTTAGCGAATCTACAATCTATCGAACCGGTAGAGTTGGGTGTGTGTTTTAATTCCGTCCATTTATATATAGATGCCAAACAAAATATATTCTAAATTTGTGGTCAAACTCAATCTAATTTCAAATTACTAACATATTATCTTTTTAGATCCTTAACATCATACCACTATTAGATGGGTAAAAAATTAATTAGTCTATTGTAACCGAAAAATTGGGCAAACAAATTTTCACTGATTATAATTTCTACCAGAAAAATGACTCGATTGTTAATAGAATTTAAGCAAAAATATCATGCATTTCAATCTGTCTTGTTTCAGTCAACTAACTCAATCTGCCTCTACTCAAATTAAATTAGTTCAAATTTAACAAAGGTATTAATGTAATCCAAACCAAATTACAATTTATTTTTATTTTTAAGTAGATGACTTTTTTGTTTAATAGTCGATGGGCCACCCTTTATTTATTTATTTTTGTCTCAATAGTGAGAAGTTTCTCTCCTTAGTAAGAGATGTAGTTGTTTCTTCGACACAAGAAGTGTTCGTTCTGTGTTTATGTGAGTGAGATAGTTTAAGTGACATAATGAAGTTAGAAGATAAAGGAAGGAGATTTAAATGATTTGTTCATTGTTAGCACGTGCTAAATCTCAAGATATAACACATACGAAAAGTACCTAAGTTGTAGACGTGGAATGGATGTCTACTTGCATCAATTTTGTGTGTGCAGCATTTTTTTTATGGAAAATGCTCCCCCCCAAAAAAATGGAATTTTACTTCTAAATTCTTTTTATACACATCATAAACATTGGAGAGTAGATTTGTTTCTAGGTTTGGCAAGACTAGTATTCGTGATAAATTGAAACAATCTAGAATTACAAACTAGATGTCGTATTTTATTGCTTTTTCTTCTCTTTTTTTTTTTTCTTCTAATTTTAATTCAACCAAATAAAGTAGTGATCAACTATTGGAAATCATTGAATTTTTCTGCAGTTGCGCAAACCTCGGTAAATTGTCAATTAATTTTGGTAATGGTTTATTTGATAGAAGATGACATATTTTCAAAATTAAGAGAAATCCTAAACCTTATATTTCCTCGTTTTAAAATATAAGCAAAAATTTATTAAAAAAAGTTGATGTATTTTATTCAAATTTAAATTTTTTTTTTCTGACTAATTTTTAATTATATTTTAGAACAGAATAATATATGTTATTGGACGATTGAACTTGAACCAATTAAATTGATTTTCATGTTGGACTGAAAGGGTGTAGTGGATGACATAGAAGTGAATCACAAGGACCAATATGAATATATAAGTTTGTTGTGTTTGTTATTTCAGTAAAGTTTTGGGGTATCTTTTTTCTTCTTTCAGTAAAGTTTTTTCGAAGTTTTGGGGTATCTTTTTTCTTCTTTCAGTAAAGTTTTTGACGAAAAAGCACATGTAGTGACACTCTAGTAAGGGTAACCGCATATATTATTATTTTCTAAAATTGTGAATACGTTCTTTATATTACAAATCTAGATTTAATTTATCATTGATATTGCTTAATTTTGCTTGTGAAGGCAAATATCTGCAAACATGCATACTACTCTTCACAAACTTTAAGGATTAAAAATAAATTCAAATGAACTTTCAGAATCATGAGTACGATTTCGGGTTTATTACTACATCATATTTGAGTAATATTAAACGATAGCATCAAATATCTTTCTTTGAAAATGAAGCAAATTTTAAATCATATTTTAAACATCCTTAACTTTGCACTTAATCTTTTACGACCAAAACTTAGGGTAATGCAAACATTCTGCTATATAATTTGAACCCATTTCGCGTATTGTAATATTTTTTTTTCAAGAGCTGAGATTAGTAACATTTGGCATCTCCAAAAATTTTATCCTCTTGCATTGCATTTTCTTTAAACCTTAAAGGGGCTTACTCTAGAATAAATATTTCAAAATTGAAGCTTCTCAGGTCCAATGAATGAAGCTAAATTTGTCTTCGATGCCATTAAATTTGAAAACCTAAAGTAGGGTACAACAAATTGGACACAAAAGTAGAAGAACCAAATCATGAAAGCAAGAAACGTTAATTCTTTCAAGAATCAGTTGCGTTGCCATTAGCAATGCCATTTGAATGCTGCGTTTTCTTCTTCTGCTTCTTCTTCCCTTTGCCCAAAGACTACAGCAAAGATCATAGACACATGGATGATGTCAGAAACACAACATTTATAAGATTTCAACTTTAGAACATAATATTATCAAATGTGTCTTCGCTTCTTCTTGAGAAAATCAGTGACCAGAAAAATGAATCTTGAATACCCTCAAATTTTTACATGGTTCAGCATTATTCATAATAAATGTAATCGTTAAGAAGCTCAGATTCTCAATATAAATCATTAATCATGCATCAAAAGGTAGGTCGACAGTGGAGTTTGTGAATGCTTACCCAGTGGTGATACAACAAAGGAAAATAGCAAGGGTAATCCAAGTAAGCTTCAAGACCATAGATTTATATTACTTAGGTTGGGTCTAAATGCAATCAAGATATCTCATCTAAAACTCAAATTAATTTTGCCTACTCCACTTGGAATCCATAAATGGTTAGTGTTATTTTGAGAATATTTTTGCTACTTCTCATAAATTATGGTCTTAAACTTGCAATTTTTAAAATGTCACTGTTATGTTGATAACTTTTAATGATAACTAAGCTGAATTAACTCTATGTCCTATTTTCCACAAATTTGCTTACCTCATTGAAGTGAATTGTTGCTTTATCAAAAAGATCCAATTTGTTTTCATTGCAGTTCATTTATTTTCTTATTTATTTCATTAAAAGAGGGCGGTATTACTCACGACCGGAAGGAAGAGAAATCCCTTGTCGTGATATCCCAAGAGCATTAGACGACACAAAAGAACGTAAATGAACCAGACCAACAGAAATATGAAGAGGCAAGAGATAAAGTCAGTCATACCTTCCTATTTGTAACCATTTTCCTTGAAGCAGCCTTGCGTATGATGCTTTTGTAGTATTGGGTAAATGGATTATTACCACTACGTTTCTCAGCCTGTCAAATCAACCGTTAAACTAGTCTGGTTACACCAACGACTGGAACCCTGATTTGGGGAGGGAAGAAAACTCAAATTACCTGAAGAAATGATTCGACACTCAGCTGATCCTTCGGTGAGAAAGGAGCATCATCTCTTCTCTTTTGCACAAAATCAATATTCATCTCAACCTGAATTCCCTCACAAAGGAAAAAATTGAAAGAAATAGTTAGGTGAGATGTCAATTATCCATTGTCTGCTTCCAACAAAAACAAAAGAAAAGTTTTTGGTGGCATTAACTATTAAATGGTTAAGTCGGCTGCAGTTAAAATTAAACAAGCTTCACATAGTAGGTGCACACTCATTGCTGGATAGCTAACACATCTAGCAAGGGCAGGCTCCCATAAAAATCACAAAGAGGTTGTTATACACTGTCTACAGAAGTTACATAAAAAATAGCTACTGTGCTATGGCATGTGGTTTAAGGGTTCTTGCATGCTTTATGAAATGCCATTGTGTTAATATGCCAATAAAATTAAGGCAAAATTACTCCAAATGTTGCTTTATTTAAAGTTTTTGGATTCTTCCTCTATCTTCTTTTTACATCAATATAACAGACAAAATGTATCAAAAAAGACGGCGCTATTGGAGCTAATCATACAAAAAACAACATTGCATATTTTACAAACCCATGCTCGCACATGGACAAAGTATAGTTACAACTTGTACCTGATCAATGAAACGCTTGATAACTCGTCTGCAACTCTCAATAGAAGTCCTTTCAACTATCTTCTTAAGGTAGACAAGTGGACCCGTGGCCAGCTCGGGAAAAGATATATGGTAGCTCCATTGTGAAAAGTGCTCAGAAAGAAGTTCAATGGTAGATGAGACACACTCTTCTTGGAATTCACGTGATTTTAACCAATGCTTTGGAAGCTGCAAAAAGTATTAAGTGTCAATTAAAACAGTAGAAAAAACGAGGTTAATCTATGTAAGTGTTGTGGATCAAGGATCCAAGAGATATTAGATATTATAAAAAATTTGCCCTGTCATTTTCATATTACCTTTATGGTAGACAAAGGTTCAAACACATTGCCAGGTTTCCCACCATCCTTGGTAATATTGTATTCTAGAAAATCCAACACTAATGATGTAACAGGGATGAAAATCCCACTAGAACCAGCAAGATGATTAAGCCATTGGATACATCTGAGTCTCAGAGGCAAATATCTAGGCCCAGGAAAGAGGAGAACAACACCATTTATAATTTGAGCAATCATATACAGCAAGGGCTGAAGATCATAGTCACGTATGTTTTCTGATATAAAAGTAACCCAGAGATCAATGCAATTGATGAACTGCCAACTACAAATTTTCTTAACCACCTCCTGTTCATAAGATTAAAGGCAAACAATATCAGAAAACTTCCTTCTGTATAGTAATACAGCAGTTCTCAAGAATTTAGATACTTGAACATGCTATCCAGTTCTCTAAACGACAGAACCTTACACAAAAGAGAAGTGGCATTATAATTGTTTAAAGCTTACCTTCTTTTTTGTTTGCCACGCCTTCAGCAATATGTCACCAAGACGCCTTGTGCATATCATTGCTTTATTTGATGACTTCAGCACATCTAAACAGCATAGCTCCACAAAGGAATTCCTTAGAAAATGTGTATGTTCAGATGGAGAGCGATCGATGAAGGCCTTATATGTTTTGACAAAGCAGATGTCTAACCAATTAGAGCTGCACATAGAAGCTATATCTCGTATGATAAGAAAGGAGTGTGAGGACAAAGACCTATCACCTGTTGCCCAGAGATCAACACAAATCTGCAATAAATTAGAGTCCAAGGTAAGGAAGATTCTACATGGCATAAAATTGACATGACATTATACCCATTAGCCAAATGGCTGCGAAAAGTATGAGACCTCAGGTGGACATTAAACAATAATCGTAATTGAAGTATTAAGAGAATTTGGCTATGGCTACTAAGTCATCAACCCATTTTGATCAAAATGGAGAAACATTGAATTCTATTCAAATAAGATTTGTAGTCCTTAAAGTTGACTACAGAAAAATTGCATGAAGTCTGGAAGTTAATGCACATGTTTAAGAATCTAATTTCCAAATGGAAGATACTTCGTGCCAACCATGAGTAGCTAACAGAAAATACATAATACAGGAAATCCAAGCTACTGTTGCTACTTAGGAAAATAAAAAATATGAGAAATTTCTCCCTTAAACCATCTGTACAAGCATCTGTCAAACATAGCATATGATGAATCTCATGTATATTTTACTACTGAGTGAAATTAAAGAATACCTTAAGAAGCTTGTTCAGTAAAGATGGAAACACAGTCAGAAAAATTATTGAAGCTCTGAGTCGGCTTATTGAGAAGGCTAATATCTCTGAGTCACTGATCTGGTTCAAGAGAAACATGGTACTCCTTAAGTACGACTTAATAAGTGGTCTAAGAGATAACCATTTCGCTGATTTCTTTAGATCCAAAACAGCTTCCTTCTTTGAACGTGAGCTTGGTATTCCCAGTAACATCCTAAATATAGGATCAGCCTCATGCAGCATTAACATTAATACCATGCTGAAATTTTCACTCTTATGAATGCCATGGGATATCACACAACCGCTTACACTGGTTGCTTCAAAATCACTGTAGCATGCCGCCCTATAAGCATTTATGAGACAAGTAAGGGCAGACAGACTTTGTTGTTCTTTGACCAGTTTACACAAAGAATCAACAGATGCACTTGTCAACATTTTACCCATCCGAGTACTTGCATTAGCACCATGAATTTTTTGCACTTTATCTAATCTTTCGTCATCTGAACCCTGAACCACAGCAGTAAAAAAGGATCAATTTTCATTAATAATAGTGCTAGACTGCTAGTCAGGATGAAAGTTCAAAGCTAAGTGTTGGAGTCTTAGACATAGAGAAAGTGAAGAAATATCTACTAATAAATGAGAGAAATTGAAGAGTCTCTGAATGAGTGAAATGTTGAAACAGTTCAATTGAGTGAAAAATGTGGACTCAGCATATTCTGCTACAGTACAGACGCATATGCGTCAATTTCCCCACCCCATTGAACTAAAGGTGGTAGTCATAAATCAATCACAGAATCTAATGATAGAGAGAGCCTTCCTGTTGATTGTTGCATACAGACGCAGAAAGACAGAAAAGACCTTCAGAAGTGTAATGCAATCATTCCTCCTGTTCCTTTTTACTTGTCATTTTTGTAGAAAATGTGTTTCTATTTACATGTGGTTTTTAAAGTTCAATGTAACATTAACTATTACTTTGTCAATATTACACTTAACTATTTATTGCGGAGAGAAAAATAGTTGAATGAGATAATAATAGTTAAGGGGGTTGATTAAAAGTAACTCCACAAAGGAGCTCCACCAGTTATCCTATTGACTTCTACCCGCATAAGCTAACATATTGAAGTTGGTATATCCGCCATTCTAACATGAACAGTTGGAAGATTGTCAGTGAAAGATATGAGTGAAATATTTGCCAGGAATTCCAACATGTAAATCTCCATGTTCTTATTCAATAAGTCATTAATATACTCACAATTTCTTCATTGCTAGCTTGTCCAGTGCCCACATCATATTTTTTCAAAAATTTAGAAAATCTTGGATCCTGTAGATTTCAAGTAGATAAGTCAGATATTTGTCGAAGAAATGTTGAATGGAAAAAACGAAATCAATACTTCATTCATTAGAATCAGACTAGATGACAAGTATAAAAAAAATAACATAACACACAGAATTACTATTGTTAGACTAATACTATGTCAGAACTGGAAAACAGAATCCCATAATTTCTTGAACAGTGAATGTATTATTGATGAACTTTCAGAAAACAAAGAGTTCCTAAGAGATAGAATACAGAGAATAGAAAATGGGCACCCTGGCCAAAGGGCAAGAAAATCCATCTTTCTTTAAAGTTTAAATATACACTGCATAAAATTTGGAATAAACATACACACCCAAATTCATTGAAAATAGCAGTAGGCAAAGTTCCTATTTCCTCTGTGTATCTTGTATGCTTAATTCTTTCTAATCTGACAAGCCAGCATTTCACTAAAAAAAGAATTTAGACTTGTTTACAGCCGTTCATCCTTTTCTATTTCGTACTAATTTTCATCCTGCTTTTAACTATACTCTCCTTTCTTTATAATTAAAAGATAAAAAGGGAAATTAGCATGGGATAATTGTTCAGAAGTTGTATTGTCAAATAAAAAGGACTACATCCTTATGAAAAAAAATTATGAAGAAACAAACCTCTCACTGTTAAGCAGAAACAAATTTTGAATTATGAAAACAAGATTCAGCTGGAAACCAACCAAAAACATAGGATACAAAGAAACCACCTTTTCTTTCAATATGTTCAACCTCTTTTCTTTCTTCAAAAGTTGTGCAAAAATTTCCCCGTTTTCCACTGATAATGAACTACCGCCATTGCTATCTGAAAAAGTGTTGTGTCAAAGTCTAATTAAAAACATGAAACAAGGGGATGATTTAGCAATTAGTTTAAACTGGAAAGCTTAAAATTTTCTTACTCTTAATATCGTTTTCATTTTTATCATCACTTCCAATAACATGTGCACAGCTTGAGTCCTGTCCATAATCCATATACTAAAAAATCAATATACTGAATATAGAATACCTAAACCTAATCAAAAGTCAGAGTAAGCACTCATTTTGGTCCCTAAATGTATGAGTCAATTTCACTACAATCTCTACATTTATCAAAATTAGAAAACATGCTTGAGTTTATCTTTTGTTAGTAATTTGACAAACCAAACTAACTAATCAAAAGACACATTCAAGAACCAAACAAACTAACTAACTAAAAACACCTTCTAGAACCAAACTGACAAACGATTTACACATTCAACGATGTCTTTGTGATTTTGGTTAATTCAGGGACTGTAGCGATAACACCTAACACGTTCAGAGACCAAAATGACACTTTACTCGAAATTTTGGTCCCTAAATGTATGAGTTGGTTTCACTATAATCCCTAAATTAATCAAAATTACAAAAACATCCTTGAGTGTATCTTTTGTTAGTAATTTGACAAACCAAACTAACTAATCAATGACCAAACTAACAACTGAAAAACACCTTCAAGAACCAAACTAAGAAAGGATTTACACATTCGATTATGAGCTTGTTTGTGATGGTATTTTAAAAAATAATCATTTAAGGAGTTTTCATCTGTTTGGTACAACTTTGAAAACAAAATCAGAATTTGAAAATAATCTAAAAACAGCTTCAAATATTAAGCTGTTTTAAATAGCTTCTCTCATAAAATCATTTTCTATAACTGATTTGAATAAAAATGATTTTCGTTAGAGTAGACAAACACAAACACTAAAACAAAACAACTTCTGCATTTTTTTAAAATCTCCAACAAATATAATCTCTAAGTTATTAAATGTCAAATTCACTTTTATTTATTTATAATACTTAACACATGCGTCCTATGCCTTGGCGATTTAGATTCATTGACGGACTATAGCATAACTCCAGAAACATTCAAAATCAAAATTAACAAATAATTAAGCAATAAATTATTAGAATTGAAACCTCTGAAAGATATCCATCACTGTCTGAATCCTCCTCTACAAGCACCTCACTATCATCTTCACTAAACAAAGCATCAAGTGAAATATCTTGAATTTCTGAAGCAACGGTATTTGAAGGATTCGTTACATCACTCGGTTGAATTTCTTCAACATCCTCGTGACTATCTCCTGTTGCAATCAAATATTAAAATCGATTCAGAGGAAAATTAGGGTTGCAAAAAGAAGAGAAAAAGTTATAACTAACTAACTAACTACCTTTGGAAGCTTTTCTTTTGAACTTAGATTTTAATTTTCTTTGGTTTCTCAAAACTGATTGTAAATTCTTTTTTGCGAACTTCCTCGCTTTCTTCCCCAACTTCCCCATTCCGTCAGGTAGTAATGCCGACGGAGCTAAGTCGTTTTCCGGGCAGTTTTGAGTTCGGTGCGCCTGCAACTATGGCAACGCGGCAGCGAGTTTCTTTTGATTTTATGGAGTTGTTTTAGGGTTCGAAATAAATAAAATAAAATGTGTTTCTACAGAACAAAAACACAAAAATTGTGTTTTTTTTTTATCAAAAATATTTTTAATTTTTTAAAAACTAATTTTAGCTTAGGCGTTGTTAATGTAGTTTCAACTTCAAAATATATAATTACTAGATTATGGCCCACACCAATAAAAATTAGATTATGGTCTGCGCGGCGCAGTTATTAATTAATTTTATAAGTTTTGTAAGTAATATTTTATGTATTATAAATATAATTATTTTATAATATTATTTTATTAATTTATAATAATTGAATATGATTAGAAAAATTAAAATAATAAAAAATTATGTTTATCACAATCATCTAATTTAATTTTTAAAATATTTTTTAAAATTCGTATGATAATTTATTATATAGGATAATTGTTTGACTCATTGTAGTGTGATTGTTAATTTATTTTTCAACATATAATGGTAGTTGTATTTATTTGATGAAATAAAATGTAAAATACAAACCCAAAAATAAGATGTAAAAATTTAAAAATATGATTGACTATTTAATATTTTTTATTTTAAAAAAATATTAATATTGAATTATATTGTAGCGTAATCTAAATTTATTTGTTTTATTAGTATGATATTTTTAATTGTGAGCATGAGAAGTTGTTGTAAAAAAAAATTATTGAATATATTTTATCAAATAAATAATA
>JBBPBS010000170.1:6185945-6215128 GCA_037974835.1 Cicer judaicum
AATAATATTATAAAATAATTTATAAGTTTATTATAAAATAACTTATAAAATATTTTGATAATAATATAAATTATATATTATTATCAAATTGTAAAATAATTTATAAATATATTATAAATAATTGTAAAATAATTTTATAATTTATAAATTTATTATAAAATAATATTATTAGATAAAGAGCATTTATGTTGATATTTATGAGTGATTAGTCGGTTTTTTTTATTGAATTTAATGATTAATAATATAAATTATTACCATTGATAAATTACTAATAATATTAATATTATAAAATAATTTATCAATTTATTATAAAATAATTTATAAAATAATTTGATAATAATATAGATTATAAATTATTATCAAATTGTAAAATAATTTATAAATTATATATAATAGATGGTATTATAAATGGTATTCGAGAGAGTGGGGTGGCATTCGGAAATATATTTCTTTGGTAGTAATTAATAATTTTATAAATTATCAAAAATATATTTGAAAGTTAAATTGCTATTTTTTTTGTTTACTATACTCTTATTCTCTTTTTGTTGAGTTTGAATAAGTTTTTCATTTGTTTCTTTATGTTAAAATAGTAACTTAAATTTATTTTTTTAATTGAATTTTTTAAATATAAAATATTCATAAAAAAAAAATCATCTATTTTCGTAATGTTTATTTTACCATCACATAAGTTTGCAACTACATTTTAGTTTGCAACAAGTCGCGTTGAATAATTGTCAGTTTTAGTCAATTACTAGCAATTTTTGTTGTCAACGATTTGAAATAGTAATTTTGCGAAAAGTGACTCAACATAGCATTAACTTGAGCAAAAATCTTTTGTCTCCTTAATGCCCTAAACAAATCAATGACTTATACTTCTTAATAGTAGTCTTCAAAATCCTTCAGACCCTTATCCACACTCAGCTCTTTAATAACTAACAAGCAAGGATGTCAAACCACCAAGGCACATATGCAAGTGAACAAACTTTTGGAAGCAAATTCATTTTATATTTAGTGTTCTTATGATAACAAAATTATTTTATGAGAACAATATATTTGACTTCAAATAGTATGAAAGAAAATATAGCTAAGATTTAAAAAATATTTGAAGAAGATTTGATCAACATTTGAAGAAGATTTGATGAAGACTTGAAGAAGATTTGATGCTCACTTTATGGGTGACATGAGTCGAACATATTGATTGTCTAAACAATAGAAGACCATTTGGTGCTCATCATCTAGTGATGAGTGAGTTATGCAAAATGAGTCAATCATACTCAAGTTAAAGGAGCATTTGTTGCTTACCATTCGAAAACATGTTTTGCTCTTGTGTTGGCATTTAAAAGTGAATCACATAACACACTTTGGGACAAGTCTTTTAGCATACTTTGGGACAAGTCTTTTAGCATCTAGCTCAAAGAATGCAGTCTTTGTGTGGCCAACATAAAGACATCATTTGATTAGTTAAAATTGACAAAGGCATGCCTTAACTTCCATTAGATTCGACAAAATCACTAGAAACAAGAACAAATATATACAAAAACTATGCTTAAACATTGAAACATGTCTCAATACTCAATCTTTCGTATTAATCAACCTAAAATTAGTCATCAACTTTATGTCAAAAAGTTGCAACGAAAATTTCTCAACATTGACTAAGACAAATATCAACAAAATCTCCAACAACTATCAATGAGATATTCCAATTGTTAAATGTTGTATGTTACAAACGTTGATGTGCATTTATTTTACCTTATTCCATTGGATTATGTCTTTGAGAATGATGATTCATCTTCGTTTATTTTCCTATTATAGATCATGTAGAAAACATACTACACTGAAACTCATTTCTAACACTCAATTGTAAAATCTCTTTAGAAATTTTAGAACAGGATCTCGTGTTGAAAAGAACAACATGTGACAATGTTTTTAAACATATAAGAAACTAAAAGTATTTTTGTAAAATGTGTATCTTTTTCGAGTGAGATAATCATTGTTCGTTTCTTATAAATTTTTAAAAAAGTATTTTGAAATTTAAAAAAAATGATTTTTATGATAATTTATTAAAAAATAGTAGAAGTTATTTCAGAATTATTTATTGTTAATTAAAAAAAAAGTAATTTTAACATTCAAGTACTTATATATTCATTATTAGATATCTCAAAAATGATTTTTATGAGAAAATTTTCAAAATGACTTCTCATTTTAATTGTTTTTGAAATTTCATTATCCAAAAAAAGTTAAACCAAGTAAATAAAATACGAAAAATATTATTCTATAATAAACTATTTAAATCAATTTTAAATTTGGAAGTTTATTTTTAAAATTCTTATATAAAAAGTTATAATAAAAAGAAGAAATTTTATAAAATAATTGTAACTAATAGATCCAATATCCTTAACATACAGTTAGGCTCGTTGTTAAGTAGTTGGCAACTAGGTTGAGTGTCAACATGAAGATACTCACAAAATTGTTACATTTATTATGAATTGTAGATAAATCTTTTTGGAGAAAGAAGAGACTGAACTTAACTATCAAATTTATAATGAGATTCTTATGTACTCTTGCCACTAATCTTTTATCTTAATGATTGTATTTCCATTTGTTTTTCCATTAATGTGTTTTCTTCAAACTAAATATGTCACATAAATAATCTTTTAATCAAATTGTGTATCACTTTAATATTTGAAAAGATTTTTAAAGAAAAATATTTTAAACTAAAATTCAACTCCCCTTCTTGTTTATTTCTCTAACTTTCAAATAAAAAATGTGAGATGTTAAACAAACAATTTGAACTAACAATCAAATTAAATACAACTAATTTAGTCACAATTGGAACCAATAATCGAGGTAGAGATTGTGAATATGTTGTATTTCTTATTTATTTTGTACAAAATACAATATGTTATAAGGATCCTAGGGAGTACAAGTAAAACATAAAGCTAATTAACTCAATTATTTACAATAAAAAAGAGAAATTATGAGACTATTAATTGTAAGAGAGTATTCATTCAGTACAACTAATGAAAGTTGTACAATTGTCCCTTAATGGGCATAATCGTAACCAACACTTCCCCTCAAGTTGGGTCATAGATGTCAATAATGCCCAACTTGAATCGTAAGTTTTCATAGGTGGCTTTAGGAAGTACCTTGGTTAAGATATCAACAATTTGGTGGCTTGAGGGTGTGTTGAAGAGAAATTAGATCATTGTCAACCTTTTCCTTGTTGAAGTATCTATCGATTTCCACATGCTTTGTTATGTCATGTTGCACATGATTTTTAGCAATGCTTATGGCAGCTTTGTTATCGCACAACATGCTTACTTCATGGTCAGTGTAAACGTGTAGCTGTGCATGCATCCTTTGCAGCCACATCCCCTCACAAATCATATGTGTCATAGACCTAAGTTCAACTTATGCACTGCTTCTAACAACCACATATTGTTTCTTGCTTCTACAGGTCACTAAGTAGTTCCATACAAAGGAGCAATAGCCATTGATTAATCTCTTATCAGTCATTGAGTTTGCCCAATTTGCACTAGTGAATATTTCTATTTTTCTGCTTGTCATTCTTTAAATGCAGCCACTTCCCTGGTGCCTTTTACAGATACTGCATGATGCGGTTAACTACTTTCATATGAGCCTCCCTAGGGTATTCATGTAGCGGCTAACCTTGCTAACAGAAAAAACAATATTTGGTCGTGTGTCGATTAGGTAGATAAGTTTCCCAACCAGCTTTTGATACCTTTCTTTGTCAGTAGGTGGACTCTCCTTTTCCTCTCCAATTGTCACATTGGATTCCATAAGAGTGTTTGCCAGCCTACATCATATATATTTTCTTTGAGATAAATAGATTCCATGTTTGGACTGTGCCACTTCCATTCTCATAAAATACCTTAACTGACCAAGATATTTGACTTCAAATTCCTTAGCTAGAATCATTTTCAGTTCTTCAATTCTAGTATAATCATCACTTGTAATAATAATGTCATTCGCATAAACAATGGAGATGGTTACCTTGCCTTCCTTCGAATGCTTTAAGAACACTGTGTGATCAATTTGACACTGGGAGAAGCCATGTATCCTAATCACTTGTGTGAGCCTATCAAACCAAGCCCGAGGGGATTTCTTGAGTCCATATAGTGATATTTTGAGTTTACATATCTTTCCTGCATTTTTCTAATGTTTCAAGTCGAGGTGGTATTCTCATGTAGACATCTTCTTCAAGTTCACCATTTAGGAAAACATTTTTTATATCTAACTGGTGAAGTGACCATTCGAAATTTACTACGAGGGAAAGGAGTACACTGACTGAACTGAACTTTGCTACAGGTGCAAAGGTTTCTTTTGCCACCAATCGAGCTTTGTACCTGTTTACACTCCCATATGCATTGTATTTTAACGAGAATATCCACTTGCATCCAATTGTCACGTGCCATTTTTTTTCAAGTTCCTTGATTACTTCCAATACAGCAACCTTCCATTCTGGAACTAAGACAACTTCATGAAAGTTTTGAGGAATTTTGATACTGCCCACAAAGATGATGAAGTTCTTGTACCCCTACGATAATCTTTCACTAGGAACATGGTTTGTAATTAGGTGTTTGGTACAAGACCTTACTCCCTTTCTCACATCAATAGGTAAGTCTAAGTCTTAGTCAATAGTGACATTATTAGATAAATTAGAGGAACATTTAATGCACAATATGCTACCTTTGTGAGTAGGTTCAGGATCTGAATTTTGGACCGAGTCTTCGTTTTGCTTTGGAAGAGTGCATGCTTCTACTTCCTCAAGAGTTTGTTGCTTGTTTTTTTTCCCTTACGTATACTTGCAGTACTCCCCTCCATTATCAGTTCTCACTACTTGAATGTTGCTTTGAAATTGGGTTTGAACCATTTTATGAAAGTTCTCGAATATACTCTCAACTTCTGATTTTTCTTTCACGAGGAACATCAAAGTGAATCTTGTATGGTCGTCAATAAAGGTGACAAACCACCTTGATCCAGTAACATTACTCACTCTTGAAGGCCCCCACACATCATTACGAATGAGTGTGAATCGTTTAGACGATTTATAAGGTTGTATGGAATAATGAGATTTTGGTGTGTTTGGCTAATTCACACACTTCACATTTGAAAGAACCAAAATCTTTATTCAATAAAGATGGAAACATTTTTTTCAAATACATAAAATTTGGATGTCCTAGGAGATAATGCCATAACATTACATCATTTCATTCTTTGATGAACGCATAAGGGCAACCTTTTAGGACCTCTTATTTTGCTCTTCAATTCTAAGAAAGTAAAGATGTGCATTCTCCTCAACATTGCCAATCATCTTTTCCGAATTCATATCATGTAATTCACAAAAAACTGCAATCTAGTTTAGAGATAACCACTGAACCTAAGTTTTTGGTTAATTTATAGATAGATAATAAACTTCAATCTAGTTTAGGAACATGTAAAATTGAATCAAGAGAAATATCTTTAGAGATAACCACTGGACCTTTACCAACCACCATGGAGGTGGTACCACATGTTGTCTGGACCAAAAATCTATCTTGACATGGAGTGTATTTATAAATACATTGATGTCCCCATTCATGTGATCCGAGGCACCAAAATCAACAATCCAAGAGTTTGTTTTCTGGTGACTTACATGAAGGGTAGCAAAAAAAACAAGAGTAGCAGTGGAAGAAGAGGTACTAGTGTTTTACAGTGCATGTTGCATCAGTTTTTGCAACATCTCTATTTGTTTTTTGTTGAAAGGACTGGTCTTTGTAATGTTTTTGGACTTACTTTCATCAGTAACAACAACATATCCGTGTGTAGGGGTGTTCAAAAAAACCAAAAATTGAACCAAACTGTCGAACCGAACCGAATTGGTTTTGAACTGAACTGGTTTAAGAACCGAATTGTTTTTGAACTGATTTTTTAAAACTAGAACTGAACCGAACCGGTTTTTAGTTAAAAAATCCAAACCGATTTTTATTTCAAAAATTTGAACCGAATTTGTTTTTGTAGAAGTAATTATGTAAATTTTGGCCTATATGAACAAAAAAACTAAGTTAAACCAGTTCGGTTCGATTCAAAATAATAAATCGGTTCACCACTTTTATAAACCGATTCGGTTCAGTTTTTTGAACTGAAAACCTATTTGGTTCGATTTTTCCAAACTAAAAACCAGTTCGGTTCAATTTTCAAACGGTTTTAGTTCAAAACTGAACTTTGTCCACCCTTATCCGTGTGTGTCCTTGAATCATGGTTTTAGATCTACGGGTTTTCCATAAAGCACCCAACATGTTTCCTTCGTATGTCCAAGTCGCT
The DNA here is from genome assembly GCA_037974835.1 of Cicer judaicum. Taxonomy (NCBI): domain Eukaryota; kingdom Viridiplantae; phylum Streptophyta; class Magnoliopsida; order Fabales; family Fabaceae; genus Cicer; species Cicer judaicum. Next base: position 6,192,270 of record JBBPBS010000170.1, read on the forward strand.
TGCAGTGATCACACCACCCTCTACCTTTCTTTGGTGGACATCTTGCTGCAAGCAAGTGCAGAGCCTTCACGATTGCCAAGGAGTGGCTTAGTTCCAAGAATTCTCTCTCTCACTTCATCCAATTTTTTTTTTCAATCCCAAAAGGAACTAAAAGATTAAGTTCTTCTCGACCAGTTTCTTGTAGATTTTGTCATCATCTGTGCACTTCCACTCTATGTTTGAATAGATATCAAGTTGTTGCCGATATTTTGTGAGTGTATGTTAGTACTTGCTGACCGAAGAATCTCCTTATCGAAGATTGTGTAAGAGACTTTTGATGTCAAATATGACTGAGGTGTTGTACACATTTGAGTAGGTCTCCTTAGTTGTCTTCCATATTTATGCAGCACTGTCATAATACATTAAATTATCACTAGACTCATTATTCATGGAGTTGAGCAACCATGTCATAACAAAACTGTTTTTAAGTTTCCATTGTTCATGGCTTGGATCAGTCTTTTTTGGCTGTTCAGCTTGCAGTGATGTAGTCTTCCTTTCCTTTTTACTTGGAAGGAAGATGCAGACAAATATGGACCACTGTGTGTAGTTCTATCTATTGAGTTTGTAGCTAATAATGAAGTTGCTGATGCTCTAGTTTTCTTCCATGAGAAAATTCTAATTCTTTTTTTTATTTTTGGATCAGAACTGTAGCTCTGATACCATGCAAATATGTTATATTTCTTATTGATTTTGTACAAAATACAATAAATAGTCTAGGGATTACAAGTAAAGCATAAAACTAATTAAATCCTAATTAACTCAATTATTTACAATAAGAAGAGAGAAATTATCAGGCTATTAATGATAAGAGATATAACTGTTCTTTAATGGACATAATCGTAATCAACATAAATCAATTTACAATTATTATAAACCGAGAAAACATACGCAAAAATGTAACAGATGCGTAACATTGATTATCAAGAGAACTAACTAACTTAACTATATGAACAAGCTCAGAAGCCAATTTTTATTGTTCTATCTATATACTCCTTAAAATGAAAACAAACTATCAAAGCCTATAATTTACTAAATCTTCATATTGATTAATAATTCAAAGAGACTTGTTGCCAATGACATTCATAGTAGAACTAGAACATGCTTATATTTCCACCTTAGGTGGACCGGAATGCCTTCTTGAACCAATTGGAGAAGCAGGAAAAGAAAGCCTCTTCTTTGCAGAAAGATTATTAGGTCTATGACTATCTATAGTACTCGAAGACGACGGCGATGGAGATGGTCTTTGCAGTACTTTAGACTTTGCCTTTGCTGAACTTGTCAGTGCCATGTAACTTGGAAACGCCGGCGAGCTTTCAATGCTCTCATCATCTTTCATTGATGATCCTGCAATGCTACTATATCTTCGGTAGCGTTTAGAATGAACGCTATACATACTTCTTGAGTCATCGATATCACGACCACTCTTCGAGCTTGATGCCCTAGTTGCCTTTGAAGCTGGAGTAGTTGAAGTTGATGCAGGTCTTATTGCCTTTGATGCATGATCATTGTGATTCATAATGGTTTCGCCTTCCCATGGTCGAGTAGCCATGGATCTCTCTAGCCAGCTCCAGCCCCAATGAGGATTGTTTGGGTTCATAAATGTGAGGTTTGTAGATTTTGAAGTGTTCTTCCATGTTTGCTGTAAGAGTGAAGACATTACTTATTATTTATATACATCAAGATCAAGATGTGAAGAAAATGAACCAACCAAGTACTATAGGAATATCAAAATGAATTTATTTTAACTTTGCTGCTTAAGCCTATGTAAGACTTCAATCCATAACTTTAGTTCTATATTTCATTAACATTCAAAATCAAGATGCATAGAATAAAAAAATGTAAGTAAAATATCAAAACGTAATCATTCCGTCTATGAAGTATCACTCTCTCTCTCTAACTTAGGCTTTAAAGTATATGAAATCTGTCATTAATCACTAATGTATATGAAAATTTGTCCCATTAGTCCCCAAAATCCTAACCACAGGGACTAAAGAGAATTGGATTTGGTGAAGTCATTGATTGCACGCGTTCATGCCGTCGCCTGACCTTAAAATTACTAAACTTGAGATCTCAATTAGCCGATCAGCATTGACTCTATGAATCCGTGCGGTCTGCAGGGAATCCAGGTCCAAGCTAAAGTGAAAAATTTCATACAATCTAGAGACTACTTCTTATTTTTGTTATTTTATAGCCGGAAATAGACTAATATTTCAAGGATTAAACTAAGGGTTTATTCATAAATAAATGAGGTAGTCTTGGTACCTGATGTGAGAATGAATAGGCCAAAGCCCTCTCTCTTTTAAGGGCAGCTTCTTGCCTCTGCAACAATTTTGCTTCAATTTGTTCCTTTGATTGCAACCTGTCATCCCATTCTTCTCCAACCTGCTGTAGATTTACTTTTGCCACTTCATTACAAGTCACACATTCTTATCAAGAAAAATTGCAATTGTCATAAACTAACATAGTTTCTAGGACCGGCCCAACATGATTAGAGGCGTAAAATAAATGTTACAGTGAAGCTTTTATTAAAAAAACAACACAATGCTTATAAAAAAAAGAATCTAGTTTTGCTGCATTCAAGTTCAAGCCTAGGTCAGGACGGATATAGGACCCTTAACTAGATCAACCAAACTAGGTGATAATCTATAACTAATATGTCATTTATATATATTCATAACTAAGTTGAATTTATTTGAAACATTTTTTTGATCCAAAACTTTCAGGCCTAAAGCCCTAACTTGGACTGCTTGGCCCTTGGGCCTCCCAGATAGTTTGTAAGAACAAAAAATTATACAAATCCATAAAAAGAGGACATTTTATGAGTCAAATTTGTAGCATAATCCGCATAATAGAAAAAGGAAAATATAAATTAACTGCTTACACCAGTTTGCAACTTGATAAGTTCTTTTTGGTGTTTCTGTTGTAGTTGCTGCTGAAGAACCCGATTCTCCTCGAAAACTCGGATTCTCCTTTCGCGAACCTCTGACTGCAATCTTGCTAGAGTTTGCATGCATCTTAAGGTGCTAGTTGCTTGCCTTTTAACAGATTTCCCATGCATCAATGCCTTCAACCTCACCAAACCTCTCAAGGCACACAGTGCTCTTCTTGCCTGAAAACCATTATATATATGGTTAACCTTATGAAGCACTGACACTTCTTATTGAATTTGAAGGCATGTCTGACATGTCTCAGTGTTAGACACTCAAACGACACATGTCATTACACTCAATCACTTTATTTTCCTCAAATTATTATTCGGTATCAGTGTGCGTGTCAATGTTAGTGCTTTATGATAAATAAAACAAGACGTTAATACCAAATATCCACGGAATGCTGTCTGAATCTTCATAGCTGCCATATCTTCCTCAGTCTTTCCGGGGTAAAGAGGCATACTGGTAAGACGAACAACCTCTGCAGCAGCCTGAGCAGCAGCAACAGCGGCCCCCGCGGCGACAGTAGCAGCAAAAGCCAGAGAAATAGCATGTTTATTTTGTTCACTCTCTGACTCAGTTAATTTAACATCTTCTATTGGCGCTTCTTCTGAGTCCTTTTGAGTACAGTTTTTCTTTAATCTGTGACTTTTCTGTTTTATTTTTCAATGAACAAACATAAATGGTTAGGCTGCAATGATTTTAAAATTAATTAAAAAAAAAATACCATTCGAAGCATATAATATAATAATTATAATTAATAAACCTTATCTTTTCTGGAATCATGACTAAGAAATTTCTTCACTGCAGAAAACCAACTCCCTTTTTTCCCCATTTGTAATTCCTGCAACCTTAAAAAAAAAAGCAAAGTAAAGTTAATATCAAGCCAAATATCATCATCATCTATAAAAAGGAAAATAGTAAGATGAACAGACTTCGGTTAAAAGTTATTAATTAAATTAACACATTTAAAAACATCATAATTCAATTTCAACAAATGCACGTCGTAATTACTACAAGCAAACCGTTAAGAAACAAACATAATGACTGCATAGAATTGAAAAAAAGAAACTGCAATAGAAACTCCATCAAAGCCTCAAAATAAATTATTGTTTTAAATTGCATAACTGCAATTGTGGTTGCAATATTGAAGATTTTGAAGTCTCCGCATCAACATTAGAACCGCAATTTAGGCTGCATTCTCAATTTCTCATGTATCTATGTGCAATATAAAGGTTTCGAGCATAAATGCAAGCCATTGCAATTTAAAACCATGTGATAAAGACTAAAAACAGATCTAGGAGCAAATTGTTTACTGAAAAGAACAAGAAACTGAAACTAAAAAGCATAAACGCCAAAATAAAAAGGGGGCTTAATTTCAACAAAAATGTACTAATCAATTGAACAAACATAAAAATAATGTCAAAATCTCAATTTTTTTGGCACGTGTCGAAAAATAGTATAATCCCAAAGTCCAGCCAACCAAATTTCGAGTTAAAATTTCAATGTATGAAATTGCAATGTTGAAATTCAATAGAGAAATATAGTATAATCCAAATAAACTAAAATGTCAAAACCAATACAAAATTTAACACTTGAATGAAATGTAAAACATAGGAATTAGATTTTGCAATACCTTTGCGTGAGAATGGTAGATTAAGATATCTGAAAGGTAAGTTACAAAGTGGAAGTAATTAGAAAAAAAAAAGAAACTTACAAAGTGGAAGTGCAATGTAATGAGATCTTGCTGTGAAGGAAACTTTGAAGTGGGGAAAATAGAACAAATTGTCTTTTAACAATGGAAGAGAGTGGGCCCCACTACTGTTACGATTCCATCATTTTATGTTAGTTAAATAACTGTCAGACCAAACACGACGGACACTCAAACAAGTTGAATAATTTATTTCTTAAAAAAAAAAACATTGAATTTATATCTAAAAAAAAGTTGAATTTATTTCTTAAAAAAAAAAGTTGAATCATTTTTTTTTTGGTAAAATTTACACTTGGGATATTTTTAAATTGAAACTTTTTAGTCTCTCTATATTATATCAATTTTTATTTTTAGTTCTTTTAAACAATTATTTTGAACTTTGATCTTTCTATATTTTGGATTATCAATTTTAATTTATATTTTTCTAAAAAAGTTTATATCATATGTTCTAATTTATTTTTTAATAACATGTTACTGACTGTTAAAACGTTTAAATTTAACTTTATTTCTAGTTTTTTTTTTCCCAAAAGTTTAGGTCATTAATAGTTATTTTTCGATTTTAAATCTCAAAATAGGCACATTGTAATTCTTTTTAGATTTATATTTAACACGGTTGGAAAAACTATATGGTTCGGGAGGATTGAAGTGATAAATTCATCTCACTAATTAATATGAGAAAAAAAGTAATATTTATACAAAAATTAAGTTAAACAATGATTACATATATATTTTTATTTATAAATTAAAATCATAAATTAAAATTCTTCTTCGTTCTCGTCAACTTGAACTAAATTAAAATTAAGAAATCTTTATCTTCTATTTCTTTAAAAAAAAAAAAACTAACAACTTTATCTTCTTCTTTAAACATACATATTATCTCGTTGTGTAATTCTTTTTAATCTGTCATATCTATTTCTTCAAATATGTAAATATCTTGTTTGGTGATTGTTAAAAAATTATCATATATTAACATCTCAACTGCAATTACACATGTATTAAAAGTAGGTGTGACAACAAAATGGATTAAGGCATATTCGAGTAAAGTATTCATATATGTGGATTGTTTGTATGTGTTTAATCAAACTTTGTCAAAACACCAAACCAACGGTAAATGAATTTATGCCCGCCAGTTTTGCATCATAAATACCGATAGAAACTATATCAATCAAAAGTATAGTCGCAACGAATTCCATCATAGAAGAAGTATAAACATAAACTTCTGTAAAAGATTTTTAGTGACAATACGTCTCAGTCATAATACAACTTTATAAGTAGTTAAAAACATATCTAATAATTTAATTATTACTGTTGATTTATTGTGTAATTTTTTTCAATAACATATATGAATTTAATCCATTATATGTTGTCTTATCCCACATAATGTATGCAAGAGCAACTTTGAGAGGGACAAAGAAAACCAAAACATGAAGCAATGGTATTAAGGATAGTATAATTTATATTAATAAAAATATGATTAAATAAATTTTTAATTTCTATAAAATTTTACTATTTTATTTTTAATTTTTATAAAAAATTTATCGATTTTTACTCTTTTAAATATTTTTTATTGATCGTTTATTAAAAAATTTAAATTTTTTAAGAGAAATTTCTTATAACATCTTAAACACTGTTACAAAAAAAATCATTCAAAACTCGTAAAATAGAGTTTGATTCAAAGTCTGGAACTAAAAATAAAAATAAAAAATTTTTTATGACGATAAATTGATAAATTATTTCATAAAGACTAAAACCAACAATAGTAAAATTTTACAAAAACTAATAACTTATTTAATTTTCGAAAAAATAATATGTTTTAGATCTACTTCTATATGATAGAGTTTTTTAAATAAAGAAAAAAATAAGTAAAAAAATGAAATAAAATAATAACTCAATACATTCCATTTACTTTTCAAATGAAATATTATTTTGTTAGGACATAAAATATCCAAATAACGAGAAAGCATTTATATTATATTCCGCTCACTTCTACTCTGTCATTATGCAGAACACTTGCCAGACCACCACTCATCGCCACATGAAAATCAGAGGTTGAAGACAACAAGTCAGATGCCATATCAGCACACGTGTCTCTTCCTGTCACTCACTTTTGACCACAAGTCAATAGTGTCACGTCATCTTTGACCTGCCCCGTCAATGGTACATTAACCACTCAAACTTTTCCATGTGACATCCAGTGCCACGTCAACAGTCCAGTTAGAAAAATTTCAAGAATTACACATTTCTCGTAGAGTTTATTTTTTTCGGTTTTCTTAGATGCATCTTTAATGGTAGACTGTAAATAATAGATTAGATAAATTCTAAAAAACGAGAGATGAGTCACTATTGGACACATGAAGTGTTAATTGAACTCCATGTTTATAGCATTAGATAAAGCATAACTCATAATCTAATAATTGATCCATTGAGAATGGAAATAATTTCTCTAGCTTGTTCTTCTCCTCCTAATAAAATTCCCCTCATTCTCCATAAACACAGTCCCACTTCATCTCCACAACAACTACCACATAACAACACCCTAATTTCCCTCCGCAGTCCAAACACATCTCTAGTACAACACGCTCATAAACACTATTCCACCACCAAAAAACCACTCTCTCACCATTCTTCATTGATGCTATACTACGCTGAAAACAACCTCATCCACCAATCCCAATCCACTTGGGAGCAACTCTTAAACAGTTCCTTCATCCCTTCCCTTCATTTCATTTCAAAATTATTCAAAACCTATTCAAAACATTCCCAATTTGACCTCATCTTATACATTCTCAATTCCCTAAAATCAAGATATTTCAATTTATTGCCTCAGTTTTACTCATTAGCTATCTCTTCTTTTGGAAATGCAGGAAATCTCCACTTAATGGAACAAACAGCAACCGAAATGTTTTCAAACGGTTTCCATATTGATTCCAAAACAGGTAACTATTTAATTCGGTGTTACGCGGTTTTCGGTAGTTTGAATCAAATGGAAAATACTTATGGTCGTTTAAAGAGATCTAGGTTTTCGATTGACGAGGAAACGATTCGCGCCGTGGCGTTCGCGTATTTAAAGAAGAGAAAATTCTATGAATTGGGAGAGTTTGTTAGAGATGTTGGTTTAGGTAGAAGGAATTTAGGGAATCTTTTATGGAATCTTTTGTTACTCTCTTATGCTGCTAATTTTAAGATGAAAAGTTTGCAGAGGGAGTTTGTTAGGATGGTTGAAGCGGGTTTTAGGCCGGATTTAACGAGTTTTAATATTCGTGCTTTGGCGTTTTCGAAGATGGGTTTGTTTTGGGACCTTCACCTTAGTATTGAACATATGAGAGATGAAATGGTTGTTCCTGATTTGGTTACTTATGGATGTGTTGTGGATGGTTACTTGGATAGGAAGCTTGGAAGGAATTTGGAGTTTGTTTTGAATAAAATGAGTGTTGATGATTGTCCGCGATTGTTGACGGATCCGTTTGTGTTTGAGGTTTTAGGTAAAGGAGACTTTCACTTGAGTTCGGAGGCGTTTTTGGAATACGAGACAGGACAGAATTGGAGTTATAGGGTTTTGATAAAGAAATATCTTAAGAAACATTATCGGAGGAACCAGATATTTTGGAACTACTAACTAATTTGATAGATGTTATTATGAAAGACCTAGAGATTAATGAGTGGAAGGAGATATACTATATGTTAGCACGTTCCATGTAGCCGATTCTACTTAGTACTCGATTGTTGTTGTTGTGTTTGGTCCAGACGAAATTTGACCTACTACTTGACCTTGATTCCTTAGACATTTTAGGTATGTAGTTAATTTGAAACAAACTTGTACTTATGGTGGTGGATGCCCTTGAAGATGAAGTGTCAAGGTTTGGAACATGATAAACATCATTTTAAAAAGAGAAAACTATGTGCATACTTGAAATCGGATCAAACATCTGATACATTCAATCTTGAAGAAAGTTTGAAGGAAACTGAACGACGGTAAGGTTGGAAAACATCTCCCACATGTTTGTGATAACTGAATGGTGCAGAACTCTGATAACTGAAGGCATAAAGAGAGAACGTGAGTGAAAGACCGATTTATGGGTGAAGATGTAATATAATATATAATATATGGCTGCTGTCTGCTGACAGAAAGAGTGGAACCTGTGATTGTGGCACTGGAAGGGAAGGCTCTTAGTTGGTAGATATAATGGGAATCTAGCAAAACACATCCATCTTAGGAGAGCTCTAGGCTGTGGTGGTGTACGAATTTCAATCATCAATGATTCAATTCATTTGAGGTATTGTTAAGTTTGTAACAAAATAGATTCTCTTGCAGATTTAATTGAGAAGGTCAAGAGGTATGCATGCAGGGGTTTTGAGAGCTTCAGGCAAGCACTAGACGGGCATAAGTAGGAGTAGATTATGCTTTGAATAAATCTACTACGGCCTATGGGAGTGTCCAGAAGTATAGATGAAGTTAATGCAATATGAATTTAGAAAAAGGGGCGTGTTTTAGATGTGATGAGAAATGTGAGCCTAATCATGTTTGTAAAATGTAAACAATATCAGATGATGTTATAGAATGTTTTTCCTCTGTTTTTGCTGTTTTTTTCTTTCTTTTCTCGTTTGATTATATTCATTTGCGACTAGAGATTCAAACTAGACGAGCTCAAGATGTTTTTCGATTTCTTGATCTAGTTTTGATTTTTAAGTTGGCTAGTAATCTAGTTTTGATTTTTAAGTTGGCTGTTGTTCTTGAGTTGGTTTCAAGATATACGAATTGATTTTGAATATGTTTTTGTACGTTCTTCTTTTCGGAATTTCTTTTATTAGTTTTTGATTGTTATTGGAATTGAGATTAATTCTTGTTTCTCAGTTTGTTGGCACATTGATGAAGTTGAGTTGCTTCTCATTTTACTTGGCAATTATTCTTAATGAAAAATGTTAGTAAAACACTATCATGTGAGACCCATGTGATTTTTAATCAATAAAAAATAATATGTTGAAAAATATATATTAAAAAGTTTATTGATAACAATATATATTAAAAAATTTATTGATAACATTATTCTTAACTTCATTTTATCTGTTTCCCACCTGTGTGAATTTATCTTATGTGGCTACTTGCAATTTGGCAGCATCAATGAAGTTTGGGTTTGTATAAAGAATTGACATGACTTGGATTAGGAGTACAATTTGATATTACATTTTTCAATTGTAGATCAACGAAGATTGAAATTGGAAATGAAAGGTACTTTGATGGTGTAATTAATTAGACATGTTGACGTCTACGAAGTACTTGAGTTTAGTTTCCTTTTGCAGACGATTTTTTGTTATAGGTAATGACTCTTAAGACTTTAGAAGAGATGTTGAATATAGTTGTCAATTTTTTGAAAAAAAAATATTGTTTTAGAAGAACAACAAATAAATTTCTTATTAACGCAAAAATGTACTCTGAAACCATTACATAGAAATTATTTATACGAATTCATACAAAGAGCGTCCAAAACGTTTAAATTGTAATTGAGGAAATGATATTCAACCACACTTCAAATGGTTTGATGATACAAAAATTAATTACTAAAAGATACATTTCAAGTTTGCTCAATTTTCACAAAAACTTAATTTTACTTTATATATGCAAGATTGGTTCAAAACAAATTTTTATAAAAAATTAAATATGATTAAATTATCATGCAAACATGCACAAAACACAGATTAATAGAAAAATACTATGATTTATAATAGTTTTACACTTCGTTTGTAGTATATATTAAGTCTAGTTTGTAGTATATATTATGTCTATATACAATTTTTACGATTATTTCTTTCTTGTAAAATTTGAGAGACTAATTACAAGATTATTGAAAATATAATTTATCGTTTTTAAAATCACATTCCTTCTCCGATCTCTTCCTACTAGAAAATTATAAAAGCACCACTTCAATTCTTGAATATTTTTAAAATTCACATTCCTTCTCTCTTCAACTAACTAAAGAATCACACCTTTATTTGACCCAAAAAAAATTCACATCTTTAGAATATATTTTTACTTAGTGTACAAAATCTAAATCACCACATATTCTCACACCCTTGAATATTCTACAATAAAGATTCACTACCTCATATTTCTTTAAGATCCGATCGGCAAGAAAGTGCGCTAGAAAATATTTTTAATCTAGACTAAGAATCTAAGAATTTGGAGAGAATGAAGATATGAATATTACCTCTAAATGATTTAAGATTATATAGAAAAAGTACTGCATATATTAATAAAAACAAAAGGAAGAGAGAAATGTACGTGTTATTAATAAAATGAAAATGTTATACAACTAATACATAAATGGCATATATAATCCCTGGAATGTAACCCAGTAATGTAAGCACCAGATCTATCCAGAACTCTATCTGCATTATTTCCAAAACCACCAAAAACTAGTCAAATAAATAAACTAATAATAATATTACGAGAAAAAAGTAGTGCACTGCTGCAATGTAAATCAATAAACAGTTATCATTTGATCTTATCATTTTATCTTGTATATTCTCGATCAATCACATTTGGTAGAATATTAATAATATTTAATTTTTCAATAAAACTATTAAAATAATTGATCATAATTTACATTATCAATATATAAAAATTAAATTAATCAATATATCATAGTCTTATATTATATAGTTAAAAATGTATCGGATAACATTGGTTTATGTGGTGTGTAGATATGTTAGTGTTCTTGATAGCAAATTATCTCAAAAGAAAAAAGAAAAAAAGTTTGTTTAATAGAGAGAAATACAATATATAAATAAAAATGACTTACTCCACAGCCATAACGAAGGAAAACGCCGACAGGAGGTAGGAGTATTGCGAGTATAACTTCAATAAAGGTTTCCGTACCCATTAATGATCCTTTGTTCTTTTTCTTCTCAAAATAGAAATTCAAATTTTGGAAACACGTTAATATGGTTGGTTATCTATAATTAGACCATACACGGTTACGGTGGAGATCACAACGCCTTCATTTCGAGACACATTCTACGACACGTGTGTTACACAATTCACGCGTGTCACTCTTACTTGTTACTACCCGCAAGGAGAAAAGAGTCTTTCAAAATGAAATTATACACCAACAAAGTTAAATTTAATTTTTAAACTAAAGGTTAAATAAATTTTCATTTTCTCTATATTTTTAGTCTCTTTAAGAGAATTTAATAATCTAACTTTTATTTTATTTTTTATTTCTATTTTAAAGTTAATTTATGTGTTTTTTAATTTAACTTTTTTTTAGATATGTTTAAAATATTACAAAAAAAATTTGTACAAAAAAACTAAAATAAATTTAAATTAAATAGAAATTTTTAATTGTCAAAACTAAAACTTTATATTAATTTTTTTTTTGAAAAGTCAATAAATTTTTGTAAGAAATAAGTCATAAACATACAACAAAAGATAACTAAAAAAATCAGAGTTAACTTAAAAACATGGATAAAAATAAAATAAAAAAATTTTAAAGACTAAAAAATTAATAAATATTTTATAAAGACGAAAAAAATGTTAAGATATCAAAATGAGATAATTAAAAATATTTTAATTACCGTTTTACAATAATTATGTGATGTATTCAATTAAGATTTAAATTTAACTAAAATAAGTTTTGAGACATTCAATTAAAACTTGGATTTTTTAAATAAAGTGTAGAAATTGTAGTGGTATTTAACCAACACTATTTTACAAATTTAGACATTAAAAAATTTCAAATTTTAGTAAATTATTTTCTAAAATGGATTTCATGAAATTTTAAAAGACTTTTAATAAAATTTTAGTAGAAAAACGTTTTTTTCTTAAAACAAGATTTATATGGATTTTTATTTTTTTATTTCTCTCTCTCCTCTCCATGTCTTTGAACCAAGTTGGATCGATGAACAATGACTTTAATTATTTTGATGATAAAAAAAAATTATTTTATAAAAATAATTTATGATATTAATAAATTTAATTGTATAATTTTTTGTCATTATAATCGCATTGAAAATACCTATAACCGAATCAGTCACAACTTTAATAAATCCTCTAGAATATCTATTATAGGTGTTCTCAATGGGATTATAATATTAATACAAGTTGAATATGACAATCAATTACCATTTGAACATTTGTCATCATTGTGAAATCATATTCAAACACTCGTATAATGCTTTTCAATTCTAAACTGTTTTTGATATGGTTTGATACATTAATTGAATCCTTATAAATCTTAGGAATCTTATTATAACAACAAATTTCTGTTGTTTTAGATTAAAAATCCTACTTGGTAAACCTTAGCTTTATTTTATTGTAGTAGAAATTTGTTTATAGGGGACCGTGTTGTCCTGCTACGTTCAATTCTTTCAATATTATAAATATATTATTTGTTCTTCGTTATAGTGTTATCGGATACTATTACAAAACTTTATTTTTTTTCTAAACAATTGTGGAGTGTGGGTGAGAAGTCCAAGAAAATATATCAGGTCAAGTTTGATAAAAAAATTTCCTGTAAAGAATTTGGGGGATTACTTATGAAAAACTTAAGAGCCTCTAATATGACTCTTGGGAATACGTTGAAGCGCAAAGTAAATAGTAACGAGGATAAGGTTTGCATCGGGGGTCGTGGAAGTGAAGAAACAACTCAACACTTTATATTTTGAAAATCTAATTTTTTATAATGGGTTGGTTGTTGGTGAATGGGTTGAGATCGTCTATCTTTCAATCATCTACCTTTGATAACTTTGTTCCTATCTCTCTCATAACCTATCATTATCTTTCATCCAAATAATTTTTATTTATTTAATTTAATTATTAATTTATCCTCTAAATACATTAAAATTATGAAAATTACCAACCACCAAAGTTAGATAATCCATTTTGTCAGTGAAAGTGGCATTTCATACCAATAGCAAATCACACTTTAAAAGCTTTATGGGGTTGGTTCATTGAGGGAGAGCACAACAAGAGAAACTATTAACAATATGGTTTGTTTGTGTGTGGACAATTTAGAAAACTCGCAATTCAAGAGTTTTTCAAGATATATGTATTCCGAAATAAACAATTGTGCTACAAGTAAAGTTGTTGTTTTGGAGTTGGTTGCAATCAAAATCAAATAATTTTAATTTTTCAAAGTTGTTCTAAATCTTTAAGTTGTTTGGTTAGTTCAGTTATAAAATCTACCATATAAAAGAGAAGAATAAATTTGATCTAAAGAGTCGATTAGTTATACATAAATTCTTGGATTTATGTATAACTAAAAAGATTAAATATTAAGTCTTTTGGTTTGATTTAATTATAAAAAAACAAGTAGTTAATTCGACAAATTGTACGTTTTATCTCTATTAATGCTATTAGAGAGAGACAAATATAAATCAATATATAAATGATCAAATGTCACACATACTGGATACATGTAAGTACAACAAAATGAATTTTTTTAAGTCACCACATGTGCAGCTTGAAGGCCCTGAACAGCTCCACTAATGAGTTCTGTTTTTATCAACTCCAAAATGTTAAAGACCTGTTGAAGGTTAGAATGATTAAATTAAATGAGAAAGGATAAAAATATATATGTGGGATGAACAAGGTTTTAATTTGGACATCCCAAAAGAAGTGAATTTTGACCTCAAAGTATTGTTGTAAGGCTGGTGCATGTTGATGAAGGGTTGCATATATCTTCTCAAGTAATGTCAAAAGTGTATCCACTTGATCACCAAGAAGATCAACCTATATTTCAATATATACAACAATATTTAGTTTTAAGCATTTTCATGTAACACAACCATATTTCCAAGAAAAAGCAACTAACCCAAATATTTGATTTCTATTTTCTGGTGTGCATAAAATGAATTGTCTTGCATTCTCAATTTTGCCGACTAGTTAGTACCTATGAATGGCTGTGTTTGTTACATATTCTGAAAAAATTATTTTGGAATTTAATAATTTAAAAATTATTTTTAAGAAAATAAAAAATTATTTTATATTTGTTTGTTTTAGTGAATTTTTTTTTAAAATCAAATATAAAAAATAATTTTCTTTATAACTAAAAATAACTTTTCATTTAAAATATTTTAGATTATTTTTATATTCTCGTGTTTTTTAAAAGATGTAATAAACATATCAAAACTTAAAAAAATCATTAATTTTTTTTTAAAAAAAAGTGTTTCTTACCAAAATGTTATCTTGTTTTTATGAAAATTTTCATGTATTCATATTATCAAGTTCTTTAAAAACGTGTGTTTAGTTCGACGGTGATTAAAATTGATTTTAGTTAAAAGTGAATCAAATATAAAATGATTTATATTTAGACATATTTAAATAAAAGTAAATTTGACAATAATTTTAATGTAAAAATCATGTTTAATATAAATATAACTTCAAATTAAAATCAATTTTATTAAACACCATTCAATCATACCAAAATCAATTTTATACATTTAAAATTTAAAATTGATTTTAATCGGTTGAAACTTGAAACCAAAACATACATAAGTTTGATACTAATAGTAACTCTACTTATGAGATATCGATAATAATACAAACCTCAGCTTCAGCATTTTGGAGATTCTGACATCTTCTAATAAAAGCCTTTTGGTAAAGTAACTCTTTTCTTCTCAAACAGTCAATCATCTTAATAACTGGATCCATACAACATTTCATCTTTTCCAACCTGTATGCATATGTTTCTATAAAATATAAGTAAAAGCATGCATTAAGTAGTATTCATTCTCTTTTTTACAATCAGGTTATGGATAATTAGCGTTTACACGGCCACGAAACCCGTCAGTCCATTTCTTTTTATCGCACTAAGGTATGTTAATCATGAACTGTAATTTTTATTTTACATAAAATGAGTTAAATTGATTAAATATAATTATAAAAATTGAACATACACGTTAATGCAGTTGACATTCTTCTGCAGTAATTTTTGTCTTTTTGGAAAATTGTGGAGGATCATTTTGGCATTGTTGAAAATAGATTGCGCCAAGTTCCTCTATCCCCTTTATAATAGGTATAAATTAAGTAGTATCCACTTTTATTTGATAGCATCAAATGTCATTATGTAGTATCTATTGAGTACACAAAGTAAATTCTCTTCTCTCAACCATGTTTCTCCATATGGAAGAGTCAACGATCAAATCCTAACCACTTGCTTACAATGTTAGATTCCCTTATCCTAAACCCTAAACCACATGTTGGTAAGTAGTATGGATTTTAATCTCCCAACCATAGTTTTTCCATATGTAAGAGCCAGAGATCATGCCCTATCAACTTGTTTAAAATGTTGAGTATTTTATTACTTGGACAAACCATAGTATAAATTATAACTTCCCAACAAATGTTTCTCCATATGCAACAAGAGTCAGGGATCAAACCCTAACCCTTGCTTAAAATGCTCGAGTCTTTTACCACTCAGACCAACCACATGTTGGTAAATAGTATGAATTTTAATAACCTCCCAACCAGAGTTTCTCCGTTTGCAAGAGTCAAAAATCAAACCCTAACCGCTTTATTAAAATGTTTGAGTCCCTTGTCAAAGTTAGTAGCATGAATTATAAAATAGTAATTAGTTTACGATGACTAGTCACACATACCTCATACTCATTATCTCCAACTTTTGGTATACCATAGCCTCAAATTCAACAAATGTTGAAGATTCAAAAGAAGACAAGTTGAATTGCCCTTGTTCATTATCATTAGCTAACATTTGGTGATGAAAACTTTCTGAGTCACGCAGACTATGTCCTAAGCTTGTACCTAACTCCTTCAAAAGTGCTTTGCTTATACCTAATTGTTGCAAAACATTTTCAACCTTGCTTGTCAATGAAGAAAATGCTTCTTCCTCACCAGTTAACAAATCTTCAAATAATTCATGTTCATGTAAGTCGCCGCGCTCCGAACCTAAATCTAGTTGTTTGCTGTGTTCTTTGATCTCAGAATGCGCACTTAACATCAAATTCTCCTCTGCTTCAAAACAACTTAGTAGAGATTCTAACAATATAATTGTCAAATTTTCTTGTCCTTCAACTTTATGCACTTGATTTAATATCATCATAGTAGTAGAGAAATCATCTTGAAAATTATCATGAGTGATGATGGTTTTTCTATGATCAATTGAAACAGAACTACTAGACATATTCACAAAATCTTTCAATGTTTCTCCAAACACAATATGATCTATATGTTTTCTTATTGTGTTGTCATCTTTGTAACTTCTCATCATTTTGTTGAATTCTTCAATACTCTTCCTAAATACAAGTATGCATATATTTTCCTTTAGAATACTCTCTATTTCATGAAATTCTTGATTGAATTTATTTGTCTCAATGTTTTCATTCCGCTCATTCATCATTTCACTTAAGAAGCATTTATGTATTAGCTTCTCCAAGTGATCAATCTCACATTCTTGTGATGATGATGATGATGATAACTTCTTCATTGGAAATGTTGTTTCCTTGTCATTAGTATGATCAATAGTTGTTTCTTCTTGGCCAAGTTTCTCATTCCATTTTATAAGATTGTTCAACTTTCCAGCTACAATATGGATTCTTTCTTTCAAGCTGTTTAATTCCTTTCTTTTCTTGGATGATGACGCCTTTTTCTCTTGTAATATTCTATTTTTAATCCGATTCAACTCTTCGTTCTTTTGTCGAATAATAGACTCATGATTCTTGACCATCTTAGCAACATAGTTGCTTCCATTTTCATTATCTTCTTCCTCTTGTGCCAACTCTCCTTCCTTATGATCTCTTTCTTCATTCGACTTTTGAGGAGAAGAAGGTTTTGTCGGAGAAGAAAGAGCCGAAGAGTCCGAAAAATCCTCAGGTATCGTCTCATTAACAGTTCCAAGTTCGTTCTTTAAACTTATAACTTCATTCATTAGTTGCGACCAACGCTTCAACCAAAAACTTTGAACTCGATTCTCGTTCTTTCTAGCTTCTACCTTAATATTCTCCTCGAACTCACTCATGAAACTTTGAATTAATATACACATCATATCTTTTTCAATATTCAACTTCCACTGCCTCTCTTTTGGACCCATCTCACATGAAAAAAGAGCACTTTGCATCTTACCAAAAGCAAGATCCATAGTTTGCTTTAGTGTATCAATATCTGAACCCATTTCTTCAATCTTTTTTGTGTCATTGTTACCATTAACATTATTATTATTACTATTACTAGCAAGAAATCCATGTTGTCGCTCTGGTTGTGACACAATATTATCATGATATTGTGGTTCAAGTCTTTGTTTAATATTCAACATTTGTTGATCCATACTAGTCCTCAACTCACATAAATCACCATCATTCCTAACTAACTCTTTTTCTTTAAGTTGCAAAGCATGTCTTAATTGCAACTCATTCTTCAATCTCATTGTCAACTCTCTATCTTTGTCTAGAATAACCGATTCGGATTCCTCGAGACGGCCTTGAAGGCGATCTTTTATTTCTCTTAAGTCGTCGAGGACTTGTTCGTGATTGCTTTCGAGGAAGCTACTTTCGGTCTCAGCGCGGACAATGCTAAGACAACCCTCGAGTTGCATCACTGCCAATTCATAAAATTTTGATATCTCATTCAAACGTTCAAGGACTCCTTTTTTTGTCTTCATTTTCTCTTGAGCTCTGTTCATTGCATGGTGGACTATCCACATCATTGTGGAATCTGCCAATGATACTTCAAATCTTCCATCCATGTATCCAAAAATCTCATCCATTTTATTATGAATGAACAAATATATTATAATGGTAAATGCTATAAGAAGAAGTAATCAAATGGGGTTAAAAAGTTGGTATTATTTTTATGTCACTAAGAATGTGTATTAGATCCACATTTCCACTAAAATTGGATATTTGATTTGATCATTTCAAGAACTTTCTTGGGTAAGCACATCTCTAGCCATTCTTTATGGAGCTTTGTATGTGTCATTCTAAATACTTAGAGTAGTTGTAGGCTCCAATCTTTGTGAATTAATAGACAAAAACAAGTATGAAAAGCATTTTATAAACACATTTTACAACACTTCTTATACATTCTTTTTTAATTTAATTTGTATTCATTGATTGATATTATACAGCATCTAATCAGATTTTGACATTTATATATTTGTTTAGATATCTTAAAATTTAAGGTTAACGTATGTGTAAAACATTTTTATATTGTTAGTGTATATGAATTTAACACTTTTTTTGTGGTATATATGTAGAAATTGTACCAGGGCGACAAAACCCACATAAAATTACATATCTACTTTATCTTATATTAAATGTCATTTATGTAAATATAAAGATTACAAGACAAGTGTTAAATTAATAAAACTTAATTATTTTATTTTGACACTACTCCTAAATTAATATTGTCTGTATGAATTTAAAATTATTACATTTTACTGTACAGTTATTACATGATTAATACCTAAATATTAATAAGAATAATTTTGTTTAGTTCTAACACTATTTCATCGTTTCATTAACTTTTTTAATTTGTGTAAAACATAAAATAACATATATTTTAAGATGGATTGAATAATAAATTTTTAGTCTTGCGGAGTTCCGACTTCAAATTTCTAGCCAATTACTATATTGTGTGAATCAAATAAAAATCTAGTATTTCCAACATGGGGTGTGAAGCATGGTAGAATACTTAATTTTTATTACAAAATTTATATAAGTTGAATTTCAAAAAGCTCATTCAAATTTAGAATAAATTGATTTCAAAGAAAATATATGATTTTATATAGATGTTAATACTACTACAGAACAAAAGTGCCAACTAAAATTAATTTGACAAAGAGGGGCCTTCTTGATTCTACCTTAAAACAATGTATAATAGGATGTGGTTAAGACAAGTAATCATTGGTGTCGATGAAGTAGGGAACATTTATCTCAATTCATTGGCATGCTGCAAGGATGCAGAATATTACATATGAAAATCTCAACAAATTGGTTTGTTAGTATTAGGCTAATACGGAAAATATAAAATAAAATATTAATTTTGCTATCTACATCTCCTATTTTGCTATCTATGCCCTAGCCAATTTTCATAAAAATAAAATATAAAAAATACTATTTAATGTTTCGTTCATTCTTAAATTCTATTTTATCTCTTTCTCTCTTCGTCACTATCACCGTAACACTCATAGTAGATATTGATAACTCACACCTCATAACTCATATTCATTAATAGCTCACAACCCCCACTCATAACTTACATTTCATAATTCTTCTTTTCTTATTACGTTTAAAGTTATCAACAAAGTATGTTTCTTGATATGTTGAATTTGTATTTTTTTTCTTTCAAAATCTGAAAATTTTATGTGATTTGAGTTCACGTATATGGTAAATTATACATTGTACACACATTTAAATTACATTCTATTATGTATTTTGTGTTCACATACGTGTATTTAAACTAAGTTTGAAGTACATGTAAAATTTTGTAATTTAAACTAAGTTTGAAGTACATGTAAAATTTTGTAATTAGTAGAAGACTTGACTCAGTTTCTGTAGGAAGATTGTGGGTTTCACGTTAGAAGAACAAAGGAAAGAAGAGTTGACAAATTTGATTTATAATAAGGGTAATTTAGTTTTTCCAACAATGATAGGGGTGTAACTAGCAAAAGAAGGGTGTGAGTAGGAAAGTTAATAAAATATCATTTTAAAATGCATCATGGACAAAGTTGTCAAATTTAAAAGTCTTATCAACAATGACAGGGAAGTAACCAGCAAAAGAGGGGTGTGAGTAGCAAAATCAATAAAATAACATTTTAAAATGCATCATAGACAAAGTTGTCAAATTTAAAAGTATAAGTAAACTCGTGAGACCTATATAGAATCAACTTGTAAACATTACTTATAAACTCGGACTCGTAAATATTCATGTTATTGAATTAGTGAAGGTGTGGAGGTGGAGTATTATTTCTAGGAAAACACTAGTACTAATTACTGTAAATTGTTTAATTGTTATTGCTCGTTTTCCAGCAACTGCATCTGGTGAGAGGTTCCAAGGGGCAATGTAATTTTGTTACTGATATGTACCTTGTGGTTGTCATCTCTTATGAATAACAAAATATGTTCCTTTACCTTTGCAAAAAATAACAAAAAAAAATTCTAGTCACTTGCAAACTCAAATTGGAGAGTTTCCATCGTAGGACCAAACAAAGGATAGTCATTAAAATATAGAAAGAATGAGAACCAATGTACAGATTATAATTCTTGTATATTTACTCTGTTTGCATATGAACATTGAATGAAGGGAAAAGAAACTCCTTTACATTATACCCTTTAAAATCACACTCGTATAATAATGTAAAAAACAAATCACATAGTGTAATAATTGTATAATAATGTAAAAAAATCTATATATTATTATAGTGATACCAAATAAATAATAAAAATGCACATAATTTGGTCCCTACACTTGGAACAAGCTTTGTCACAATGAGGTTGATGACCCAATAGAAGTCAATCCAGAAATTTGTTCCTTATTTCTCCTCAACACAAGCTTCAAGAGAAAACCACAGTTAAGAATATGGCAAAAAAGTTCCAATATAAAATCATGTACAATGAATGCACATGAAAATGAAATTCCTTCAAACTACTATTATCCCTCCACCTCAAGAAGAAAATGAAATTAACAAGAGAAAATTTACAAGGCCATCAAAAGGATGTTCGCGTTCGGAGGACTCACTACACTGATCAAACACACAAAATCATATGCATCCTAATGTTGGTAAAAATGTGTCAAATCATTGTGAAATACCATTTGGCAATAAATCAGTTATTGATTTGCAATTTCCTGCTTCTCCCAACTGTTTTTCAGTGATCTTTTGGGAGACTCATTCTATTATAACTTTGATAATAATTATGTTAAAGCAAATTGTTCCGGTATCTCCAAAATTGTTTCGGTGTCTCTAAAAGGCTATCCCAAGTCAAATACTACGTAATTTTGGCAATATAAGTCTCATTCTCACACTACCTCTATCAAGATATGTCTCATTCAAAACTTCTCATTCACCTCAATTAAAGTACACCCCACCATCGGGAGCTATCTCCGACATGGATTCCGCCCAAATGGCGTCCGAGGATAATTTACCGATCCTAAATCACCGTGAGACTCTTTATCCTCGCTCATAAATCTGAGTTCACTGATACTTACACGACACGCCAACACCAATAATAATTTGAAAAAAATGAATTAATTGAATCTAATCAATTCTGTGGTGTCGCATACACCCGAACACGCCTTCAATCAAAAACTTAATCTAGTTTACATTATTATTATTATTATTATTATTATTATAATTCAGTAATACCCGTATTAAAGACAGTATAATAGTAATAATTAAAGAAAGAAATTAATAATTAAAAAGAAAGAGTGAGTTTACCGGCGCAGCAGAAACAGCAAGAAAGAAGCAATAGAAGATCATGATGGAATATGGAAGAAGCACTTTGAGGAGTATCAGCGTCTTCTTCTTCAAGCAATTTGTGTTGTGTTGATGATTCAGATGATTGAGAATCCTTTTCCATTCTCCGGTAGTTCCATTCCAGCTTTTTTATATATGAAGTTTTGAAAGAATCTCTCAGATTCTTTGTCGGCCAAAGATGCATCCTTCAATTTCTCAATTCTGCTCACTAAATAAATAATCAAATTAACCTAAACCCCTAATTCCCCAACCCAAGAACAAGTCATTTAATTGAGGATTTTCAACTATAATATATATATCACAATTTACTCATTTCCCTTGTAACTATTTTTCTATTTATAATATAATATTAGTTACTTTCTTTGAATGATATCCACTAATTAATACTCAACGTTGATTTTTAATTGTCATTTGACTTTTTACATATACAGCAAATAAAATTTAGGAGTGTATTGAATTGGGATTTTTGGATAACTTAAAACACTTTTCGATTAAAAATAATTATTTGGTATTTAATTAAAATTTTAAAAGATGATAAATAATTTCTTAGGTATTCAATTGAGATTTATATGATTTTTTAACGATACAATAAAAACTAATGGTATTCAGATTTTTCGCAACTTAAAAATTATCTGTTGGTATTTAAAAATATGATGGTATTCAATTGAGATTTTGATAAACATGATAATTTATTATTGTGAACAACTACACATTATTTTTTTTTAAATAATTTATTATATTTTAAATATTATAAAT
>JBBPBS010000170.1:6215385-6239008 GCA_037974835.1 Cicer judaicum
GAAAAAATAAATTTGTAAATAAATTATATTTATTTTAAAATTTCAATTAATTTTTATAATTTTGAATACTAATTTATTAAATTATATAAAAAGAAAAAACTAACTTTGTGATAAAATCATAAACACTTTTTAAATTAATTATTAATATTTTATTTTTAAGTTAAATATCAAATTTTATAAAGTATTTTTATATTTGATTAGAATTACATTTTTATATTTTATAAATCATGTTTATATTTATATTTTATTATATTTTAATTTTATATTTTATAAATATAATTGAGTAAATATCACAATTCATATTCAGAATAAAAAATACAATTAGAGAGACATAATATGATACAATTCTGTATTAACTTATCATGTCTTATTAGTTCATCGTATATTAAATTCACACAAAATATAATAATTTATTGATATAATGTGTACGCAGGGGGACGCGAGACTCTTTCATCAATGTTCAATGTTGCTCTTGCTTTCCACCGATTTTGAATCTCTTAGTATACATCTCTATTTTTACTTTTCTTTCTCATTTGTTGCTTTTGCATCTTGCTAGTGGTTGTTGCTTTTATGTTTTGGTTATTCATGTCTATAATGTTTTTTTATCTATTCTTTTTACATTGCTTTTGTTAGTTATTATTATTATTTTTATTTGTTCTTCACGTATTTCTACACGTTGACATGTTTTTGCTGGTTCTTAATGTTATCATTGATTTTTTGGATTTCAAAGTTAGTTAGTATATTTTTTATTAAATAAATTTTTTTATTAAAGTTTAAAGTTTGAGGTTATTATTTTAATTTTATAGTGATTTTTTTTAGAAACTAAAAGTATTCAATAAGTTTTACAAAATTAGTTTTACAATATATCTTATAGATTTGTAAAATATGAGGGTTACATGGTAAATTTTTATTCAACGTATTTTAATTTCTTTGCACAATATTTTCTTTATCAAAATATTTAACTTATTTTTACAAAAATATGTTTATTGAAAATAAAGTTAAATTATAACGAACTAAGATAAGGGAAATTAAGTTCAATTTTTTTTTTTTCATTCATTTTTTTTTCTAATGAAAATATTGTAGAACATTATCGAGTTTCGAGTTTGACCTCCTACACAATCTAATAAAAGAGTCACTGTTGAAAAAAGGAGAATAGAGAACAAATAAATGCAACAAGAGGTACAAGTGCATCAAGAGGATTATGTTCAGGTAGAGTTTGTTTGAGCAGACAATGAATTAGGACCCTACGTTTTTTTAGGATCACATACATCAATATCATGCGCTTAAGGATCACACAAAACATGAACAAGAGCATGACTACATTGTTGCTAGAGTGTGGAGTGGGCAAATTAGGATCACACAAAACACTAACAAGAGCATGTATTTTCTTTATCAAATTAGAATCTTCACCGGTATATTACAATATTAATTCAAAGTTATCTTCTTTATCATTTGTTTAAAGCAACACAACTGATGAATGAAAATTTTGTTGTCTATTTGTAATCACTGCAGAATCACATGTTTTATTATGTATATGCTAAATAAATGAATGCAACTCAAATTATTTTCATAATGTATAATAAAATCATAATATATATTAACCCAAATATTTATTTAAAACGGTGGCGTAACATCAATTCTAATATTGGTAATGTATAATAACATCTTAGACTGGACATCATTATCTATGAGATAGATTTCTAGAGTATCATGCATATTTACTACCTTTGTTTCCTATTGTGTTTGGTTCATATCGTTCAAATGCACATACTTATAGTCTAATACTTTATCTTCTACAACTTTATTTGATAAAAATTTATAGAAACGTAAAGAAAAAATATGTTCATTATATATAAATATGAAGTTAATATGCAGAGTATGATTTCAATTGTGGTTTGTAAGTGCAATTATGGCCACAATATTACAGATTTGGAAGTCACTGCAACAAATATAAATATTTGTAGCGTAAAATTGAAATAAACTTACGAGATTCTGGGAACAAGTCATAGTATAGCTAAATAAATTACAAGAGAATTAATGTCATGGTAAAAAATAACGCTTGGAGATGTAGCTTATGACAATTAAGGATTCACGAAAGGAATTATTTCACTCGTAATATAGATATTGTTATTATAAGGGTATGCGAATGATACAAAGGCACTAATTGAGTGCATGTCATGGTGGTTGTTATTGTGGTCGCCAATCAACAGAGTTTAATGTTTGGTTGATAGGGAAGAATTGAGCATGAATTGGAAAACTTTGGTGGAAATTAGTAATGCTTGATTTATTGAAATCACTATAATGAAGATGCATCATGGTTCGAGGCAGGAATTTAAGGTTTGTATAAATGGAAAAGTGATGGAGTGAATACAATGTGTTTGACCTGTCATAATGAAAGGATAATCATCAAGCTACAAATAACGGACGCAGCGAAATTAAGAAGTATCAAAATGAATGTTGGCAGTAGATGTAGGAGAATTATTTTCGAGTTTGTGCATAATTGCGAAGTATGTAAAAAAATTGACTAGTGAAGCGTGAATTTAAGGTGTTAGGCATGAGACAAATGTAGGTCTTAATCAGTGAATGAAATTCAAGTTGGATTTTTGTTGGAGACGTGACTCTTGAAATGAAGTACTAAACTAGAAGGAAGTTTGTGTATCATGAGTAGTATAGTTTTGGCATGTTGTCGAAAAAAAATTGAGGAAGCTTAGATCACCAAGCAAATATGGGGATGGAACTATTAGAGTAATAATTAGAACAACATACGGATAAGAACAATATGGTTTGGCGTAGTTGTGCGACTAAAGAGAAATCGAGGATTTGTGGGCCATAGAGAAATTAGAGAGTTCTCGACGGTAATGATTGTTTTGTGTTCAGTATGTTAGTGTCATACTTAGTGTTTCGGTTTGATACTTAATTGGTGTTTCGTACCAACTGGATGTATATAAGGCTATGTGACATAGCTATGGGCGATTGTACTTCGTCGATAGGATCAAAATTATAGGAAAATAAGGGAAACTTAGTGGACGTTGAGAAGATTGTTTGACCGTTTGTGCATTAGAATAACCTTAAGTGCAAGTCACACAGAGTGCTATTACGGTTCAGTTAAGATAGTATAAGACACCATCATGGTTGTTGGCTACTTATTGACAAATTGAGGAACTGATCATCCTTAATATCTTGTTGATAGTAAACAAAATCATGTTGAATGGAACGAACGAGTCTTACCGGCTATGGTAATGTATAGAGTTATTAAGCACCCTATGAAAAAGGGTAAGCAACACTTTCTTCGAGTGGACCGGGCGAAACAAGTTGTGACTTGTAAGTTGAATTTGAGTACAAACCTAGTGTGGATTATTACTCGTACTTTAAGTTTCGAGGACAAAACTTCTTTTTGGAGGGTAGTAATGTAAGACCCTTAATTTTAAATTCTAATTTATGTATTTTGGGGAATTTTGTGTTGAATTTCTTAGGCTTTTTAGCAAATTTTATGGCATTTTGTGAGTTAAATGCCAAAAATATCTTTTTGGAGACCCAATTAAAATTATTCGTCGATGAATAATTTTATTCAATTACGGTGAATCTTTTGACGAAGAAAAAATTTTAGAGATGCATTATTTTTTAGAAAAATTCATCTGCCCTTTGAATTACGGCGAGAGTAGATATTTTTCTGAAAAACTAGTTTGTGATGTGATGCGAGGTGACAAGCGTAATGATGATTTTTATAAAAATATCTAGATATTTGTTTAGATATTTATTATTATTATTATTATTATGTATAGAAGGCAAAGAAAGGAAGCAAAACAGAAAGCATTACTGCAGTTCACTTTTCATTTTTCTTCTTCTTTCTCTATTTCACGAAAACAAAATAGAAGTTTAGTATTTTTTCAAAAAAACTCAAAAACAAAACTTTATTTTTCTTCGACTTCTAAACTTCTATTCGAGAAGTGACAGAAGAGAAAGTTGTTCATTGTCACGCTATGATGCTAGTGAGCTAGTTTATGAAGCAACGTAACGAACTTAAATTTTACTAGAATTAATCGCGGTGCCGTAATCGCTTGTTAAAGCTACAACGGAGGTAAAGGTTCCTTCTAAATTTTTAGTTTGCGTTTATGACATTATTTGTGATTTTATGAAAAAGAAATTTGATGTATTTGATGTGTGAATTTGTAGAAAATGAATTTAATGCGATTATGTGAGATTTAGTGAAATTTAAATTTGAGGTGTGGTTTATGATGATCGATATTTGATGTGATTATATGTTCATAATTATTATTATGAATTTTTGAGATGTGATATATTTGCGAATTTTGTGGAAAATGAATTGATGAAATTTGGTGGTTTATGTGTAAAAATGTGGAGTTTTGAAATTGGATGAGTTAGGTTTAAATTGTTGAAATTTAATTGAGGATTTATATATGTGTTGTGGAATTGAATTGATTGTTGTTGGTGTGAATTGACGGTAATTAAATTTGATGAGTTTGAGTTACGTAATGAGTTATTTTCAAATAAATGAGTTTGATCTGAAATTGAAATTTTACAAAAAAAATAGCGTTTTTAAAGTTGTGAAAAAGTTCAAATTTTAATAAGTTAAAGAGTTTGAGCAAAAAGATAGATTGAAATCAAAAATGGTTAGAGTTTAAAATGTTACTCTTTTAATTGCTCTTTGATTGAGTTTAAAAAGAAAAAAAAAAGTTTAGAGTATTTAATTAACCCAAAAATTTCAGTGCCTTAATAGTCGAGTGTGTGTATGTGAAATTTGGACAATATTTGTTTTATTTAGTTTTAACTAAATAATATAGATTATTTGGTTTTAAAATTTTGATGTGTGAGAAAGATTTAATTTTGGGAATTTTGTTGTGTTTGGATTAATTTTATTGTGAACAAATTGTTATAAATATTTATGTTTATGTAGTTAGCTCCTTGAGTCTCGAAAAGGAATCGAGATCGTTGGCACTGAGTTAGCGGTGGGGAGAACTCTGATATATTAATGTTGTTATCGTGATTTATGGTTGAAAATTTTGGACATTGAATTTGATTATTAATGTTTGAAGATGTGGAGTTTTGAATTTGGTGATTTATGGTTGAAATTTGTGGAGATTAAATTTGGTGATTAATGTTTGAAAATTTTGGAGATTAATATGAGTGATTTGTTGAGACAAAATCTCAATTTAATGTTTTGATGAAAACAAACAAAAAGTTAATTAAAAATGTTAATTATGATTCTAAATGTTATGTTAATTTAACTTGTACTTTTAAGTGAATTTAATTAAGAACAGAATCAAGTCAAAGCAGAAAAGACAACAACAAGATCATTCTGCATCAAAAC
The DNA here is from genome assembly GCA_037974835.1 of Cicer judaicum. Classification (NCBI taxonomy): domain Eukaryota; kingdom Viridiplantae; phylum Streptophyta; class Magnoliopsida; order Fabales; family Fabaceae; genus Cicer; species Cicer judaicum. The sequence goes on from JBBPBS010000170.1 coordinate 6,220,715, forward strand.
AGAGAATGATCTCCAGCTTCAAAAAGTTCATCACAGCATGTTGGTCAAACTTTTTCTACCTCTTTAACAAAGAGTCTGCCCTGGAAATTTATTCATATACAATCAGTACATGGAAAGGAACAAGTAGGATTCATCCAAGCTCAAAAAGGTTATCTGATCTCTAAAATAAAAGGACTCAAAGACAGATAAAAATCATGACAGTTTGTAACTCCAAAAAATCAACTGTCAAGAAAGTTCGATCAACCTTGACATATGACAAGACAATTGCAAAGGACATCCAGAATGATTAAAACGGGAACTCCAGAATGATTATTGAAGCTCAAGAAAGTTCAAACTGACAAACCAAGAACGTTAATCATTCTCCATTTTCTGCACAATTACAGCAGCACTGCATCTCCTCTGAAACAGCTTGTAATTCTTCTCAAAACTTCTCTAGCTACACTCAAGACAGAGAATGTACCATCCAAGATGAATGAAGAAACATCAAAGGTTCTTTCTAAAAAGGACATGACTACTTTAAATGCTAAACCAGAAAAGTCAAAAAGCTATTTCAAAGGAGGTTTATATTTATTCTGAAATATTGTTTTAGTCAAAAAGCAAAGTCTCTCCAACAGCTCTTATGTACCTTCATTCAGTGCTTCTACAGCCTATAAATAGAAGACCAATATCCAGAATGAAGGCAAGAAATTTAAGTGCTGAGAAATCCATAAATCAATTACATACATACTTGAAATTCTGCAAAAAAGATGCTATCATACATTTTGATTTTTCGCAAAACAGAGGCTGATCTATATTCTTATATTATATTGCGAAATTATCATTAAATCCTTTGTAAAGAATCAATTCTCAAACAAGAGTTGAGAAATCTCAGATTCTGTCAAAAACAATCCAATTGTAAAAACTCAAACTATAAGAGTTTCTTTATAGTTTGTTTAAGAGTACATTAAAATCCTATCAAGGTTAGATAGGTGTTGTTGTTTCTTTTTGGGTGGAAAGTAATAGAGATTAAAACAGATCAAGGTTGATTTAGACTAGGTGTTGTAAGATCAAGAAGGCTCTTTGTTTTTAAACACTTAGTGGAAAATCTCACGGTTGTGAGGGCTGGACGTAACCCCAGTTGGGTGAACCAGGATATATCGTTGTGTGGTATCTCTTCCCTTATCTATTTACTTTCAGTTTGATTGATTATCAAGTTAATTACATAAACTGAATTACTAATTTTAACTAACCAAGAACATTCTCCATTTTCTGGTTAGAACCAAGAACGTTCTCCGTTTTCTGTTTTCGCAACCAAGGCCAATCTTGAGTTATTTTCTTAAGTTTTTAACATGAATTTTTAAAAGGTGCATTTACAATTCAAACCCCTTTTTCTTGTAAGTTGACATTGTTACTTCATGATTTATGTTGAATTTGGGAAGAATTAAATTAAATTTGATTATGTGTTCATAATTGATATTATGAACGTATGATGTGTGTTGTGGTGATTTAAGGTTGGTGTGAATTATGTATTCATAATGATTATTATGAATTTTTGGAGATGTGATTTATGTGGATTTATGGAAAATGAATTTGGTGGGTTGTGTTTGAAAATGTGGAGTTTCAAAAATGGGCGATTTATGAGTAAATTTGGTGTGAAATCGTGGAGATTGAATTTGATGTGTTTGAGTATGCTCTACGTTGTATATGAAAAATCATTAGTGTTAAATGAGTATTAAAAATGGAGAATCTTTTAATAGCTGCATTTACTTAATGATTGTGGTGAAAAGAGTCAGAGTATGCTTATGCATTTCATAGTACATGGTGACTGCGATGGAGCCATGGTGATAGTGGTGACCGTGATGGGCCATGGGATGATGCCATGTAAATTGTTGGTTCATCTTATCCTTGTGGGAATTGTCGCGTTGTGCTGATCTATGAGAGATTGCACTCTAGAAAATCATGTTGGTTTGTGAGCGACTGCACTCTTGTATGTTGTGCTGATCTATGAGAGATTGCACTCTAGAATATGTTGATCTGTGAGCGATTGCACTCTAGAAAATCGTGCTAGTTTGTGAGCAACTGCACTCTTGTATGTCGTGTTGATCTGTGAGAGATTGCACTCTATAATGTGCTGATTTGTGAGAGATTGCACTCTAGAAAATCATGCTGGTTTGTGAGCGACTGCACTCTTGTATGTTGTGCTGATCTGTGAGAAATTGCACTATAGAATATGTTGATCTGTGAGCGATTGCACTCTAGAAAATCGTGCTAGTCTGTGAGCAACTGCACTCTTGTATGTCGTGTTGATCTGTGAGAGATTGCACTCTCTAATGTGTTGATCTGTGAGTGATTACACTCTAGAAAATCGTGCTGGTCTGTGAGCGACTGCACTCTTATATGTTGTGCTAATCTATGAGAGATTGCACTCTAGAATGTGCTGATTTGTGAGCGATTGCACTCAAGAAAATTGTGTTTGTCTATGAACGACTGCACTCTTGTATGTCGTGCTGGTTTGTGACCGACTGCACGCTAGTAAATCGTGTTGATCCGTGAGAGATTGTACCTCGGTAACTAGTACTGGTATGTGATAGGCGGTACAATTATGATTTACGCCCCTTCGATGAGGGTTTTGGTTTGGAATTATGAAATCATGCATTTTGGCATATACGTATTGCATTAAAGTGTTTGGCACATGATTTAGGTTTGTTATACTATGATGATTGTATATACATATTCGGTTGTTGTTGTGATTTATCGTAATTGCTTAGAGGTGTGAAGTTGGGTTGATTAAGTTTTGATGTACTTATGTGTTCATAATTGATGTTATGAATATTCGACGTGTAATTGAGGTGTGAATTTGTGGATATTGATTTGGTGTTAATTATGTGTTCATAATTGATAATATTAATGTTTGAAGTGTTGATTGATTCATAGCCATTTTAGAACTGAACATCTGCATTTTCTCAGTTGTATTTGGCTACGACAATGCAGTTTGTTAAAACTTCATTTTTCAACATTTTTTATGCATTTTTGGACATATGAAAACCCTTTCGAGGAGTATGCTAAGACGAAAGGTTCTTTAGAGCATTTGAAAATATATGAATTTTGCTATGTGATATTTGTTAATTTCGGTTGATGACCTTTACAATTATTGTGGAAATTTGGGCTTTGCCCTCAGATGAGAAACAGGATCATCCTATCGGTTAGTACCCTGGAGATGGGAAAGTAGTTAGTCATACCTGACCGAAGCTGTGTCAGGAGGATCTTGCGGGGCGCGTGGAGATCACCCGAGTTGTGTAGTTTTTGTAGCATGATCAGATTAGGTGGTTGTATAAGGACTAAATGTCTTTCTTTTGTGATTGTATTTATTTCTTTTTGTAAGATTGTATCTATGCTTAAACTAATTGATGACTTTTCTTTTGATGGGTCCATGTTCCACTTTTTGATGTGATGTGGGGAAAGCTGAGATTCTTAGGGCAATGTTTTTATGTAGGTGTTTGCCGAGAATACCTCAGGGGTATGAACTATGTCTGATAGGTCTCATAGCCCCGTTGTATTTTGTTATTTAAATACTTTGGATTTTGTTTCAAAAACTATTTCCGCTGTTTGTAAATATTGTTGACTTTGGTCGTTGTGTTACGACTTAAATATTTTATTCAAAAGTATTTTCTTCGTTTTTATGAATTTGTTTTGGAAAAAAAAAAATACACTTACGCTGTTAAAAATCGGAGTGTTGTAGTCTTTGTCTTCATAAAAAAACATAAGTATTTTATATTTTCCCCTTTTTGATGATGACAAAACCTTATTGTTGTTGAATCTTCAAAGTATTGATCGTTTTGATTTTTCTCCCCCTTATTGCATGCTTACTCCCTCTTTTATCTTGAGTTCATGTCATCATGTTTTGAAAGTTTGAAAACCTACAAATTCTTGAACAACGCTAGCATACAATTTTCTCCCCCTTTGATACGGTCAAAATGGAATGAACAACCGACAAATTTTCCAAGCATACAAAGCATATCACAGATAGGGGATATAACATCAAAAATCATAGTTAAAAGTTAAATATTGTCTAAGTCATACATCAGCAAATTCAAGAAATTAAAATAAATATCATATAAAGCATCTAAACAAAATAAAATAAACTACATGAGCAAACTACATGTTATCATCTGTTGGGAAGTGAAAATGGTCAATCTTGAAGGACATGTCATATAGTTCATTCAAAAGAGACTCATGGTTTTGGGCAATGATTGTCTCAATATTTTGGAATATGTCGTTAACAGAGGTGTCCATAGTTTGAAACTATTTAGTGATAAAGGTTTGAAGGGAGTTGAGCCTGTACATGATCATGCAGTTAGAAACGTGATCATCATTTGATGTTTTTTCTTCTGCGTCTTCTATCTTCTTCATTAAGTCCATCACATTGCCTTTTGTAGGTGTATACATGACTTGACCTGAAAAATCTACTTGAAAATGATCCAAAATCTTAGTAATCACCTTTGCATATGGCAAATCGATGACATTGTTGGAAGCAAACAGAAAAAACTAGATAAAATATGATCAATTGAGATCAGTTCCTTCTAGTATAAAGTACATAATATGAAGCTCAAATTTAGTCATATGTGAATAATTTCATGTTTTCGGTACCAAAATGTAACTAGAGAAATAATGCAACAGCCTATTTTCAACAGTCTAATTTACAACACCATACTGTTGCCTAGAAAACTTAGAACAAATATGTGCTCGTTTTCTTTCCATGTTGTTTTTGTCAAAATGGCACAATGATACATAAGTATCATATTTGGTCACATTTTCCCATTCACACAAATTTTTAGGTCTAAGTTTATGACCTTCAAATGGTAATTGTAGAATTTCTCTAATTGTTTGAGTTTCTAACTGAATATATTTCCCTTTCACTTGATATACCAATTTAAATCCTTCTTTCTTAAGGTTGCTTTAAAACACCCTAACTAAGTCGGCATAGATTGGGCCATTATAACTCATGAATGCCTCCAAATGTTGTTCCCTAAGTAACTCAGAAAATTTAAAAGTTGAGAAGGAATCAAGTGCACCGTATTTTGGAGTTATCAACTTTTTCTCCGAGTAGTAAGTTCGAAATCGGTCAATTTTTTCGGGTGAATGAAGTAATCTGGACAGATCATTGGTAGAACTTGCAAGGACCGTGCTAAGCGACACAAATTTACCAAAATACTTTTGGGCAGATGATGTAAGTATAACTTGTTATGTATCAAACCAAATAATAATTCTACCAATCCTAAAGAAGTAATGTTATGAAATCTAAAAATAAATCCTTACAACTGGAAAATCTTTAATGATTAAAATATTAAAAACTGGACAAATAGTGTCTTATCCCAACATAAAGTACGATGTAGACATTATGTCTACTTATACGTGATCTACTAACCTAATCGAAAGAAATCAGTCTTCTCAAGGGAGGTAGGACTTCTCATCTCTCGACGTTCCCAACGGTCTTAGTATCTGAAAATAACACTTTAATGAGATACAAAATCCCAGTGAATAATACACACAATTTTAAAACAAGTATTATTCTCAGCCGGAGCGGTAACTGGAAAATCGATCATGGCACTCGCCTTCATCCAAAAATATTCTTTAGAACTATTCGTGATATAACTAAGATTTCTCTATAATAACCAACTACTTCCAATAATTAATAAAAACTCATAAATTAAATTAACGATAATCCACATCTATCATAATCAAATAATTCCAATATACACATTTATGCTACAGAAAATAATCAATCAATTCAATGATGGAGATATACTACTTCTGCAAAGTGAGTATTATCTAATCATGTGGAGCACCAGCTCATCCAATGTTGGGTACAAGACTCATTTGTGTGGAGTTTAAACCTCATCTTTTTGTGAAGTTTAATACTCATCTATATGTGGGGTACAATACCCATCCGTGTGGAGTTTAAACCTCATCTCTTTGTTAAGTTTAATACTCATCCAGGTGGAGTTTAAACCTCATCTCTTTGTGAAGTTTATACTCATCTAAAGGTGGGGTACAAGACCCATCCATGTGGAGTTTAAACCTCATCTCTTTGTGAAGTTTAATACTCATCCATGTGGAGTTTAAACCTCATCTCTTTGTGAAGTTTAATACTCATCCATATATGGGGTACAAGACCCGTTCGTGTGGAGTTTAAACTTCATCTTTTTGTGAAGTTTAATATTCATCCATATGGAGTTTAAACCTCATCTCTTTGTGAACTTTATTACTCATTCATGTGGAGTTTAAAGAGATATTTCTAGGAAAGTATTTTCCCCACAGTGTTCGCATTCAAAAAGAAACAGAGTTTCTTAATCTTCGTCAAGGAGGTATGTCAGTTGCAGAGTATGTAGCCAAATTTGAAGCTCTATCAAGGTACTCTCGCTATCTTAGGGACAACCCACAAGACGACTGGAAGGCAATCAAATTTGAGCAAGGACTAAGGCCTGAGCTGCAAATCTTTATCGGAATTCTAGAGATTCATGACTACCCCACCTTGGTAAACAAGTCTAGGGTGGCTGAGCAAAAGATGCAAGCGCTAGAAGATGAGAAACTGAAGGAGAAGTTTAACCCTGTTGGAAAAAGGTTTCACAATAAGGACAATAAATTTCAGAAGAATCTACGTCCTGTGCCCACAATTTCAAAGGACAAGCTTTGATTAGTAAGAATAAGGGATGTGAGAACTGTGGATTTAATCATGGAGACCAGTCATGTCCTGCCGCACGAATTACATGTCTTAAATGTGGAAATGTTGGACATTATGCTAGATGTTGCAAGAGTGAGGGGCAAGCTCGATCTAGACCTCAAAACCAAGGGAGAGTCTTTACACTCCAAGGAGAAGAGGTGAAGGAGTCAGATGGTTTGATCAAAGGTATGGGCTTTATTAAGAATAAAAAGATTATCATATTGTTTGATTCAGGAGCGACACATTCCTTTATATCTTTGCCTTGTGTGAAAGCCTTGCAATTAACTATTTCTTGTCTACCTTTTGACTTATACGTTACCACCCTACTGAAAAAAAATTTACTACCTCCACTGCATGCTTGAATTCTACTCTTGTTTATCAAAATGTGCCTTATAATGTTGATTTGATTTGTTTTCCTTTGTCTGGATTAGATGTTATCATAGGAATGGATTGGTTATCGTCAAATCATGCAGTTATAAATTATTCTGATAAATCTATCCTTGTTGCACCTCAACCTAGGGCTATTGATTCACCTCATTTGTCCAAATGTTTCGTGTCTGCTCTAGCTTGTGATAGGTATTTAGTTGAGGGAGCTCAAGGATACATGCTCTTATTTTCTTCTAAGGTAGAGGTTGAGGATAATTTAACCTTGATGTCTGTAGTTGGTGAATTTCTTTATGTGTTCCCTAACGATGTCTCTAGCTTACCACCGAATAGAGATGTCATCATTAGAGTTGGAGGAGCTCAAGAAACAATTGGAAGATTTATTGGAAAAGGGATTCATTAGGCCTAGTGTGTCACCATGGGGAGCGCCAATACTTTTAGTGAAGAAGAAAGATGAGAGTATGAGACTATGTGTAGACTGTAGAAAATTGAATCAAGTTACCGTTAAGAATAAATATCCCTTGCCTAGGATAGATGACCTCTTAGATCAACTGAGAGGAGCTTCAATATTTTCTAAGATAGATTTGAGGTCTGGGTATCATCAAATTAGAGTCAAGAGTGAAGACATTCCTAAAATAGCTTTTAGGACAAAATATGGAAATTATGAGTATGTAGTCATGCCTTTTGGAGTTACCAATGCCCCTGCTATTTTTATGGATTATATGAATCGAATTCTTAGACATTTCTTAGATAAGTTTGTGGTAGTGTTCATAGATGATATTCTAATATACTCCAAGAGCATGGGTGACCACGAGAAACAAGTGAGGATGGTGTTACAAGTTTTGAGAGATAATAAATTGTATCCGAAACCTGAGAAATGTGAGTTTTGGCTTAATGAGGTGAAGTTTTTAGAACATACCATCTCTAGTAAAGGAGTAATAGTCGACTCTAGTAAGGTAGATGCAATATTAAGTTGGCCCCAACCTAAATCAGTGACTGAAATAAGGAGTTTCTTAGGATTGGCGGGTTACTATAGAAAATTTATAAAGGGGTTTTCCAGTCTAGCCTTACCTCTCACAAAGTTGACCAGAAAAGGGAAAACTTTTGTGTGGGACCAAGAATACGAGAATAATTTCCAAGTACTTAAAGGAAGATTAATTTCAGCACCTGTGTTAGTTATACCAGACCCATCCATGAATTTTTTTGTTTATTGTGACGCCTCTAAAAATGGTTTAGGATATGTTTTAATGCAAGAAGGAAAAGTGGTAGCATATGCATCTTGACAACTTAGGTCACACGAGGCAAACTATCCAACCCATGATCTTGAATTAGCAGTTGTAGTCTTTGCTATTAAGATCTGGAGGCATTACTTGTATAGAGCAAAATTTGAGATTTTTAGTGATCATAAGAGCCATAAGTATTTCTTTGATTAAAAGGAGTTAAATATGAGATAAAGAAGGTGGATGGAGTTTCTTAAGGATTACGACTTTGAGTTGAAATATCATCCTAGGAAAGCGAATGTAGTGGTTGATGTTCTAAGTAGAAAATCCTTACATGTGGCTTGTATGATGGTACTAGAGACAAGCCTATTAGAAGAGTTTAGAGATATGAATTTGGATGTGTCCCTTAGTGCTATAAGCTTGAATCTAAATAGGCTAGAAATCAGTAGTAACTTGAGAGGGATAATAAAAACAGAACAACTCTTAGATAACGAATTACATTCTCTAGTGGGCAATGAAAATTATACCTTATCTGGTGATGGTTTAGTGTTGTTTAAGGATAAGATCATTGTTCCCAAGGGGTGGAGTCTTAGGGATAAGATTTTAGAGGAAGCACATAAGAGTAAGTTCACGATACACCCAGGAATAACTAAAATGTATCAGGATTTGAGAAAAATGTATTGGTGGTCGGGAATGAAAAGGGATGTAGCTAGCTTTGTGTCTAAGTGTCTAGTGTGTCAAGACTCTAATGAAAAGGTTAAGATTGAACACCAAAAGCCTTCAGGGTTGTTGCAGCATTTAGAGATTCCTGAATGGAAATGGGAGAGGATATCTATGGACTTTGTTATGGGTTTTTCGAAGACACGTATGGGTTTTGATGCTATTTGGGTGATAGTTGACCGATTGACCAAATCATCTCATTTTCACGACATATTTCATGTTTCTCAACTGCAAACATATGTGTCGGATAATTCACATGTGATAGCTCCTGAGTCAATTCAATTGAAAGATAATTTAACCTTTAAGCCTAGACCTACTCGAATTATTATAAAAGTACCAAGACTCTAAGGAATAAGGTGATCCCGTTAGTAAAGGAGGTATGGGAAGGGTTAACCTCAGAAGAAGCTACCTGGGAACTTGAGGAAGAAGTCCTACGTCAATATCCAAAGCTTGTGGGTGTAGGCACATAAACTTCCTTATGTATGTACAAGTTGCTTCATTTTAGATTTATTCACTTTGACATAAATTTCGGGGACAAAATTTCTTTAAGCAGGGGAGAAAATGTAACATCCTAAATTAAAGGATTAAAAATAATTAGAATTTTAAAATATTCTAATTTATAGATTATTATGATTATATTATTATTATTATTATATTATTATTATTGTTATTATATCAACTATTAATTTGCTTAAAATAAGGTAACATTAGTAAGTTGTTGTTTGTTTGAGACTGTAATAATAGGAAGTTTGTTTTGGTTGTTACCGATTTATGTGGAATAGATATTAACAAACAAGCTATTATAACAAAGTTTTGCTACCTAATTACCTATTATTAAGGAGTCAGACAAAACCAAACAAACAATCATATATGAATTCAATATGTATTCGGTTTATTTGTAACAACCAAGAGTTTAGTGGGGCAAATATAGGATACCTAGTCAAACTATCTTATAAATATTTAATTATAAATAGATACAAAGAAGAAAATAAAAAAACTCAATAGAGAGAACTATATATGCCACCATAAAGAGGAACAGAAGTATGATTGGGTTGCAGTAGCAGTGGTTAGTAACGACTAACACATACGAAACTTTTTATAAAAGAACGCTTCAAGAGGTGAGTAATCACACCCTTTAAACTTTTATGGTACATTTACTTTGGAAATTTAGAATGGAAAAATAGTTAAGTATTTTGATTGGTATTTTCTTATAAAAATATATTTTTGTCGAGAACCTAACTCTATTAAAATTGAGATTTTATGAATGGTAATAATAGATTATAAATTGATTTAAAGATTATATATACATGCAAAGGTTGACAGATGCCCAACCATACGACCGTTGCTCCCAACTTCTTAAATTTACAAATTTCAAAACACACATAATTCTTATTTACAGTTGCAACATACAAACAGACTCTTAACAAAAACTTTTCTTCGTCCCTTTCTTCAACCAACAAACTTTTCAATTCAGCTCAAAAAATGGCAAGTAGACTGTCACCTGAAATTCTCCATGAAAATAACTCATTTCAAAGATTTTACATCGTGTTGGCATTCTATTTACGTCACTCTTACCTCCATTCAAACCCGTTTTGTACTCTTTGTGTCGCATTTTGTAAATTAAAAAAAAAAATATGCATGCCATGTTTGTTAGCAATATAAAATTTCAAAGTTTTGAAATTTTTTGTAAAATAAAATAAACTACTAAAATTTTAAAATTGAGTTAAATTTCAACGTTGAGTTTTGTGTAGAGTAAATAACTATCGAAAATTTTAAATAATTTAATACCATCAAAAAATTTATTTTATCATAAAAATTATATAATGCGTATTTTAAAAACAAATTTTCTAGTATATTAACTTGTGTCGGATTTTTTTATAATTAATTAATTAAAGTTAAATGAAAAAAATTGAAATTTTAGCAAATAAGTCTGATCGAGAGATAAGAAATTTAATTTTTATTCTTCAATTGAATTATGAGTTTGTTCCAAAATTAAAATATATCTCATAAATACAAAATCACCCCAGTTATCGTGACAATTAACAAACAAATTTATACTTTATGAAAACATATAAACCAATCTCACACTCTTTCTTGTTAAGTTGCCTCGGAAATAGGGTGATCATGGTTACCCTACCATTCTCACATTAATTTCTTTTAAAATATTATTTTATTTTATTTATAAGAGATATTTTAGTTATAATTTATTAAATACAAATTGATATAAATTGGCATTTGACTCTTGTTAAAAAATTTATCTATATACTTTATGTTTAAAATTAATATTAAAAAATTTAAAAAATAAATAATTATTAAATGTGATAAAATTGTAAAAACTAAATTATATAAGTATATAGAATAATGTGTAATTTGATATATATTAATCGGATTGCGATGAATTTTGATTAAATTTGATATGACATGTGTTAATAAATATACTAATTGATATAAATATTGTGGTATATGTTTATGTGACGTTGAATTCTATAGTAGGTGTATTTTATAAGTTATTTATTTTTATGAGTTGAATTGTGATCGTTAATATGTGAAGATAACATGCTATTTGTACATATTTTGTTGTCATATAAATTAATGTGGCCAAATGATATGCCTCATGTAGATTAGTACGTGAGATTCTCATTAGATTAGTATATATGTATAAGAACTAAAATTTATTTTATTAATTTTTTTTAATTATTAAAATTACATTATTTTTTTATCAGGTTCAATTTTTAAGATTAAAGTAGAATCTCCAAAATCTTTAAGACGCTTAATAAAATACATTAATTTTTGTAGACCAAAATGTCTATTATTAAAACACCAGACATAATCATTTATAAAAACAAATTACAAAAACAACTAATATACTTGTAAAATAAACTAAATTTTTCAACCTAAATTTCAACTTAATTTTTATTATTAAAAAAAAGTATCAACAAAAATTTGATTTATTACACTTATTCACTATATTTTTGTAAATATATAACTTAAAATTAATTATGTATTAAAATTTATCAAAATTTGATCACTCTAGTTTTAGTTCAAAATTCGCCATAGTAAACAAAAATGGTCGGTGGTTGTGCATAAAATTAATGTATTTGAAGATAGTTGAATTTACTATTGACTTTACATGTGTATTTTAAGATTGTTGAATTTATTTATGTATTTGAAGATTCTTTTGATTTATTTTTTTTGGTGTTAAAGGTTGTTGATATTTTTAAATAATTAAAATTTTATAATTTTTGAGACATTCAAATATTAAATATATTTTTATTTAATTAAAATTTTATTATTATTATTTATATTTCTTTCTAAAATTCGGATCTCTTCAAAATAAATAAAATAAATACAAATTTAAAATTCTCATATGGGTTCAGTATAAAAAACCGACCCAACCCAAGACCCAATGGTGACATGAATGAGGCCCCTCATATGACCGTTGCTGCTTTAACGTTCTTAAATTTACCAATTTTGAAAACACATCATTACCGTTACACACTCTCTTTCTTCTTCCTCCCTTTCTTCAACCAAAACAATTACTGAAAAACTCCTCAATTCAGCTCCAAAAATGGCAACACTAGCACCTGGGATTCTTGTAAAGCTACTAAACGCCATAAACACTGGCGTTAAACCAACAAGCGAACACCGCAACTCACTCTTACAAGTCACCGACATTGTCCCCGCCGATCTCGACGAAAAGAGTCTCGTTCCAAAACAAGGATTTTACATCAAAGTATCTGATTCGTCACATTCTATTTACGTTACTCTTCCCTCCGATCAACACGATTTTGTACTCAGTAATAAAATGCAATTAGGTCAATTCATTTATGTTGATAGATTAGAACCTGGTTCACCTGTTCCTGTTCTAAAAGGTGCTAAACCTTTACCAGGTAGACACCCTTTTGTTGGTACACCTGAGCCTTTATTGGGCCTTAGAGATAAAACCCAGGCCCAAACCCAACATTTTAAACCCAGTTCTGTTTCTAAAAGAGGTTCTTGGGGAACAGGGAAGAAGAAGAAGTTTAATGATAATGATGATGGTGATGGTGGTGATGTTTTTGATTCTTCTCCTATGGTTTTCAAGCCGGTTAATTTGGATTTTGATCAGTGTACACCTATTAGAGGGAGGAATAATGGTATTGGAAAAGAAAGGACTCCTATTAGATGTTCTGTTGGTGGAGGGCTTTTTGGTAAAATGAGTGATGTTAGAGGTGAAAGTCCTGCGTTGCTTAGGAAAAGCTGTGTTGTTAGTTCTTCTAATTCGAAGATTACAAGAAGCAGGAGTGTTTCTGATAGAGAGAATAGGATTCCTATCACCCCCTTCAAGTCAGCTGTAGGTACATTGTTCCTTTCTATTTTTGGTTCATTTTGTGCTGATTTTTTAGTGTTTTAGACTTGGATATATGTATGTATGTAACATTGACAGGAGTATCCAACACCCTATTTGACACGTGGATTATATTTAAATTTATTAGTTTTCTCAAATTATTACTGGCGTCAGAACGTTGTGTCTGTGTCAATATTTGTGCTACATATTTGGATATTGTAATCTTGAGTTGCAACGGTATGATTTTTATGTCTTGGTTACCTCAGGTTGTATTTAAGCAGTTCGGAATCCTTGCAGCATGGGGATTCCTGGTTCACACAGTTGCAGTTGGGATATCGGTGGATGTTCGAGTTTAATTATAGACTGTCTGATCTCGTAGATGTCCCAATCACATGATACAGGAAATCCCTAACTGCAAGGAATCTAGGTCTGCAATTGAGATTGCATTAGTTGTACTTGACTTTGATTGCAATTTTGCATAATATCTTAGATTTTTGATGTCTTTGTGGTCTTTTTATTGTTTATCTATTTTATGTCTTTGTTTTATTTGATAAAATTGTGTATAATAGCAGGAAAAGAAAGGTGGTACTCCGCCACCGCAGCTGAGACATGCAAGAGTGGCGAATTCTGGAAGTGTAATTGGGGGAGGAGATGCTCACAAAGAGGACTCGAGTGTCATCTCTCAACAGAAATCTCAGTCTACTACTAATTCAGCTTTTGATGATTGCAACAATCTTAGCCTTCCAATGAATTTACCAGCAAAGTTGAGCTCATTGGGGAAGGTACATTTTTTCATAAAGCTAAAGATTAAACTTACTACTGCATATTACTTATCATTGATAGTAGCAGATAATGAATTAATGATAGCCGGTTCTAAGTATGATTAAGTCCTAAGCAAATGCTCCAGAAGCAGTATGTGCTGCATTCTCTTGCATTACAGTGACTATGCATTTGTTTAAGTCCTAACATTTTAAATTATGACAACATCTTAATATTGTGGAGAATTCCGGTCTAACGAGGCCCATACAACCTCAATTGGGATTTGGCTGATACATCCTCAATTGGGGCCGCGTGACATATCATGGTTCAAAACTTTGCTTGCTGTCTATAATAATCTTATAATATATGTATTTTGTGTTGCATGACAGGAAGCTGTGCAGCAAAGAGAAGTGGCTCAAAAGATTGCCCTTCAAGCATTAAGAGACGCTTCAGCCACCGAGACAGTAGTTCGATCCCTTAAGTATATATTCCTTACTCAATTCTACTTTTGGTCTAGCTTTGCACCTTTCTATAATTGATTTTGCAACTAGAGTAAACTAGCAACTGATTAACTTTATTGTTGGTGTTTTCTTTCAGGATGTTCTCAAATTTGTCCAAAATGGCTCGAGCTGATGCACCTGCTACCTGTTTCGAAAGGTTTTTGGAATTCCATAATGATATTGTACAAGCAGTTAGTGCAATGATGTCAATGCAAACAGCTACTTCAGCTTCAGAATTGGCTTCAAAATCAGACAAACTAGCTGAAGAAGAACAACCACAGGTTTTACACGAAGTTATGCAAAACTCCATGGACCAACCAGAAAACTCAACTGAATCAAACATGTCGAAAAGAAGGTGTCCTTCTTATAAAGCAAAAATGGGAAAACTTATGAGGTCATCAAGTACAAACCAAAAGGAGGTTTCGGAGAAGAAAAATTCTACCCTGGAACCTATTGTTGAAAACGATGAGAATAAGAAACCGGTTTCTTGCAGCTTAAGCAACACAATCAAGCTGGGAAAACAGATTGAAGCAGAAGCTGGAAATTGGTTTATGGAGTTCATTGAGAAGGCATTAGAAGCGGGGTTGAAGAAAACAAAGGAAGCGTCAATTGGAGATGTTAGAAAAGTTCCTCAGTCTCTCATACTTAAAGTTATGAACTGGGTTGAGGTAGAACAATACCATAGTAACAAGAGGCCTAGTCATCCTAAAGCAGCTCAGATTGCTCGGAAGTTAAGAATAAAGATTAAGAATCCTTGATACTTTTGTTCAGATGGTGATAAATCTGTTTCAAGTTGTGTGTGCGTGCTTTGTTTGGAATAGTTGTGATAAATGAATCAAAATAATTGTCACTGGCCTAATGTCATGAGCCACTGAGTGTTTCAAATTTGATTTTATTTGTAATATTCAATTTATACATGAGCAGCCATATTGATATTCATATATTTGTCTTTGTACAATTAGCATCTCAACTTAAAATAGATGGAGTATGAAATGTCAACAAAAATAGGCTTGTAAACCAACTATAAAATCATCATCATCATATGCAGAATCATATGCATCAACTAGTCTCGTACAACAAGCAATTAGCGATTTACATGATTGTTAAGATTATGAATATCAAATTAATATTAGTAAATTACTATATCTATTTACTTTAAAGAATAATTACTAGGCTAGTATTAAAAGCTAATTTATATATTAGTTCACTTATATAAATATAGTGATAACAGCATGCATATTCCTTAATCAACAAAGAATTATTTATGGTACTTGTGGACTCTTAATGACAAATACCTCACTATAGGTGATACTCATTTGGAGAAAAGTCTTATGTCACTGAATAAATAAATACTATAATAGATTATTGAAGTAAGTTTTTTGCTAGTTGTGTGTGAATTGTCACTCATTAACAGAAATTTTGTTTTTGGGAAAGAGGAGGGTCAAAGGCCCAAAGAGGAGAACAAAAGAAAATTAAGGAATTAAACGCATGTTCCTAGTCATGCAAACCTCGGTTGCTTAAGTTCACTAGGAGGAGACTCAAAAACAACAAGGTTTCAAGAAGCAAAATTAAGGCTAAAGATTGTCAACCAATCTGCGTTTTTATTACCTTCACGCTATGTGTGAATAAGTTGAATGTGGCAATCCTTCTAAAAAACCTCTTGAATACGGCAAATTAGATGAGAAATGTGTCCCTTGATAATGCACTTGTTTGTGACTATGTCAATGAGCATTTTTGAGTCACTTTCCACGATTAGGTGAGATAGACTTTTCCCTATGCCATGACAAGCCCCAAATACATCCCCCACATCTCAGCATGCAAGATATTACACGCTCCCGTCTTTCACCTAAAGCCCTTGATCCATCTGTCATCTGAGTCACAAAGTAGTCCGCCACACCCTGTAATGTCACCATGGTCCCTGCACGCCCCGTCACAGTTAAGCTTCATCCAAACATGTTGAAGCCTCTTCCATCGATGTATACGATTTCTTTCTTGATTCTAAGGAGAACCCTTAGATAGGGTTGTGCATGGTTGTTGTTTTTTAAAATCAAACCATATTCATTTTAAAATCAATATATGAATTTAGATTTATAACCAAATGTATTATTTGGTTTAAAATCGGTTATAAAATCAATTGTGATTTTCATTAAATAACCAGTTTCTAATTAAGCAACCGGTTTTGAAAAATTCAATTTTAAAATCAATTTTTTTTCTCAAAATCGATTAAAATTTGATTATTTTTTAATATTTATTTTTAAAAATATTATTTATTCATAGTTTAAAAATCAGTTATTTAAAAAAAATCGATTTAAAGTATTCAATCGCAGTTGCATTTGCTAGTATCTTTGTTTTTTTTTTGTAGTAGGTAACCATATAAACTCATTTTTTTAAATAGAAATGCATGTTTTTTAAGATAGTTTACAGTTTTTTGTAAGATGGAAGTGTGGATTGAGTAGATTAAGATTGTTTAAGTGGTTGTTTTTCTTGAGACTAATTTAAGTATTTTTAAGATTTTAATTGAGGTTCATTATAATTTACACACAAAAATAGTAATAAACAAATGTTTTACCAGATTATAAGGGTTTCAATATAAGAATTTGTCTTATAACTACAAACAAACAGTTTTAGTGATGAAGCATTATACAATATAGAAATATGGCGGCATCTTAGTATTTGCAAAAGTACGTTATTTTTTATGTATATTTTCATATTTACAAGAAATATGATTGTATGTTTTGCAACTCTCTTATATTTATTACTTTGTTAGAATAACTGCGCATGAAAATTTGAATTCGACAAAGGCAACTCTTCGGAGAGCTACACATCACAAACAAATTTCTTATGGATTGCTTGTGTGTAGTAAATGTGTTTGTGTTTAAAGTAACTTGCCAATTGTATAGTCATTGCAATAATGCTCATTTTCTATGATTCGTGAGTATTTTGTTTAGTCATTGCAATAATGCATAAATCAAAAATCATTGCAATTATGCATAAATCAAAAATCAATTGTATAGTCTTAATTCACTACATTATAAACAATTTTGTTTACTACATAGCATAATTCACAATTAATTTCAAAAATGTAATATAACTCGTGATCATATTTTAAAAGTTAGACAATTTTGTTTCGTCTCTTGAATTGTTTAACTAAAAAATTTCAATAATGCTCATTTTTTTGAATTTCGTCTCTTGAATTGTTTAACTAACTCGTGATCATTGCAATAATGCTCATTTTTTTGTATATTTAGAGCATTATAAGAATCTTTTTCACAAAAATTTAGAATTTTATTAAGAGATAAGTTAAAATTGATTTTTAATCTTTTAGTGCTTAAAAATTCATATTTTAGTAAACAAATTCTAAACTTTTTATAGGAGAGATTATTTTAATGTCATAAACATACGTGAAAAAATTCAAAAGATACATATAAGTTATCTCAAAATTGTAAGGACCAAAACTTGTAATTTTTAGTAGAAAATATTTAAAGGACTGTTGTTTAAAGAATTTTTTTTTTAGAGACTAAAAATGAAATATAGAATATTTATAAGAAAAAAGATTATTTAACATTTTATTTAATGATGATAATTTTATTAATTTACTTAAAATATTTACTATTATGAAATAACTTTCAAATCATATCACTAATTGTCTTATGAGATTCGTTGGCTGATTGTAACAATTAATTA
>JBBPBS010000170.1:6239224-6276841 GCA_037974835.1 Cicer judaicum
ATATATATATAAACCTTTTTTATCTAAAAAATAAAACCATTTATGAAAAAACACTTAAAAATAAAAAATATTTATTTAAATTATAAATAATATCAATATATATATATATATAAAAGGAATCGAAAATTTGCACAAAGAAATGAAAACACATATATTTTAAACAGTTTGATATTTTTTTATCTAAAAAAATCAGACCATTAATGAAAAAACACTTAAAAAATAAAAACACATATATTTCAAAAAGTTTGTAATCCCAAACAAAAGTTGATAAAGACAAAATATTCGTGGTGCCTTAAAAAGAATATTCCTACGAACAAAAGAAATATGAAAAAGGACAAAACATTTTTAAAAAAAATAAAAATTGCTATTTTTTTGTTAGGTATAGAATGAGGGCCAAGTCTAGAAAAGGGGGAAAAGTCCTCAACATGCAAACACCAAATATTATTAGAAAAAATTGGACTAATCGGGTTACTAGAAATATACACTAAAATAAACATGTCAAATGAATTATGAGTTAGACTAAAATTAACTAATTTATCGGTACATTGTTTGTTCTTTCGGTGCATATCAACAATATGAATTTGTCATTGAAGATTTATAAGATGATAAATACATCAAACTATAAAATAGATATTATATTATTTATCTTATAATTACACGTAATCATATTATAGAGTTTTCGAATAACTTTTGATACATAAATAAATAATATGTTTTTTATATATTCTCTACATCTTCACGTAAAATTAATTACAATTATTAATCTTATGAGTATATTTTTTAATCTAAAAGTTGTTAAAATTAGTATTTTAATTGACTATGTCAAAGAGCAATTGTAAACAAAAATATAATAAAGAGTATTTACGCCACCACTATTTTGTTCATTTAAATAGCATTAGATTAAGATCTTTTAAAAGATTTCTCAATTGTTTGACAAAAACTAATCATTAATAAAATTAATAAATACTTTATACCGGAAACATAATTAAAAAATATTATGCACGTCATTTGCATTTTTTTTTTCTTTACTCTCGTTTCCTATCTAATCAAACAACTCATTCCCTACCCACTCAAACAACATTTGCATCTCTCATCACCTTTATTAATTATAGTTATTTTTCATTAGTTATAATCGTACAATCTAGAAACATTTCATTTATTGTTCTATTTCTTTTGTTCAATTTTTCTTTTTTCACATCATTTAAATGTCAAATATGATCTTAGAAAAACCAATTCATACAAACATATTTCAGATTAGTTGGTTCACCACATAATGAAAATAAAATAGGTAAACCTAATAAAAAGAATAGTTTTATCTTCATTTTCAACTTCTATCCACTTATTATAATATGAACTAGATTCTCTACATCATTCTCAGTATAAAAGAAAACTATTAATAATATATTATTTAACATAATATTTTTATGAGTATCATATAAAATTCAATAAATAACTATAGTGAAATATTAAAAAGTGTGTTCTCCATACTTTTCTTTTCATAAATTATCTCGCTCCCTCTTGAACTTGGTGTATCCACCCTCACTAATATCCAAACAAGGCCACACATTCCAAAATAGATATCGATCGCGTGCACACGCGCTTAAAACTCGTGTGGCAACAAAATTTCGTTTTGGCGGCATCGTTTCACGTCCATCACTACCGTCAGTTCAAAAAGTTTGCCATGTACAAAACAGTATAATAACCAACTCTTCACCTTTTTCACTTCTCTCTGTTTCAACTTCTTTTCAGCTTCTCTTCCTTTCTCCTTCTTCTCTTCTACAAACCCTAACGAATACTAGATTTCTCTCTCACTCTTCTGCTTCACTCGATGATCACCGATTCTGACATGGCCGTTCCTTTTTCTTCGAACGATTCCGTTTCTCACGAAAGGAAATTTCTGAAGCATATCCGTGATAACGTTCACGGCAACATCTTTCTCGAACCTGTAACTGTTTTTTCCTTTTCTCTGTTTTTAGTTGAAAATCTCCTTCTCGAATAGTAATTCGTTTCTACTTTGATTAGTTATATGTTCGCAATTATAATGTAGTGTTTGTATGTATCGATTTTATATGTTGTAAGTCGTTGCATGAAGTTTTGGATCGTTGTTCGAGAGTAGGTTGAAGTAGATTCTGCGAGTGTTAGTCTCTGCATAGTGTTCGTGTTTTTTTTGCTTTTTGTTACCGTTATAATCAGTGACGGAAAAAGAGGAACTGCTTTGGATTGTTTTAAGGACTTGGTATAGTTGAGGAAATCATTGAGGATTTAACTTCATAGGTCAATCCATTAAAATCTTGTACTAGCGTTAGCAAGAGAGATTAGAATCAATGTTATTAAAACCGAATACCGAAACGAAATTGCAACAGAATCGCTCAAATAACAGAAATATAAATAAATGTCCGTTCATGGTTCAACCGGTTGAGTACTCCTATTCAATTCGGTTTGAAAACATTAATTATGATATATACTCCTTGAATCAGTTAGGGATGCTTATTAATATAAAACAAAACATATAATTTGTTTTCGCCTGTTGTTGTCCATCTGTGTGGTGTTTTAGTTTTATAACTATCAAGAATCAAATATGTAAACTGTACTTTGTTTTGATTCTAAGTGCATTAGAGTTTTGTTTTTCTTACTGTTAATTTTGTTGACTTTGATGGAACTTGGGAATCGCTTGTTTGTTGCTGCAGATCTTCTTGAACTTTGTTGACACTGAACAATTTCAGAGGCAAGTATGCCTTACCAAAAATAGTTTCAATGCAAAAAAAAAAAATATAGTTGAATAATTACACTTATTGCACTCTCACATTTCCCCCTCTCTACATGACTTTGTTTGTTATGCAGGCTACGTGATTTGAAGCAGCTTGGTGAGTGAACAATTAAATACTCTCTGAATACAAATCAAACATAATATGGGAATACTATTATAGGATTGGAAGAATAACTGGATTTATTATCAATGCATATTTATCCGTATAATTTTATCATGGAAAATTGCAATGGTTAGTAAACTTATCTTGTATGTAACCAAAAGTCACAGATTTGAGTTGTCTTAACTCTTGCGGCTAGGAGATCTCATATTCGTGTTGTTGAATCAGCCTCTTGCAAATGCAGGCTTCCTACATTAGATTTGTAATTAGTCCTGCGTCTCTTTATTTTTAATAGTAAGTTGCTTTTTTTGTTTAACATGTAATCAGCATGTTTATTATACAGACTTCACATTCAACTTTTTAGCATCCCTTAGCCTCTTTCTAATATTACAAATCTGCTAACATCAACTCTTTCCTCTGCCTTGTGCTGTTAGATTGACTTAGCTGTATGCCTGTGACAAGCATAGAGTAATAAAAGATAGATGTAAAGATATTACTTTTCCCTAGTTGAATGATTGTCAATCAAGCTGGTTTGTTTTCTTCATCATTTTTTTTCGCAAAGGAAATGTATGTATTAAATTGTTGTCGGTGTTTATTTAGAATGTGAATTAATGTGAAATTCTGTCAGTTTATATAGCCAAAAAAGCAAGGTGATTTAAGTAGAGATATTGGTTACAGTTTTTGAAATGATATAATAATTTTTTTTTTAATGGACTTAACCTTCTCACTTATGTTCAGGCCTAAGTCATATGGTTTACCCTGGGGCTGTCCACTCTCGTTTTGAGCATTCACTTGGTGTTTATTGGATGGCTGGCAAAGCGATAGATATCATTAAAAAATACCAGGTACATACTTTTAAATGGGTTTATCCAAATGCTTATCAGTTGTGAGATTATAGAGCTAAGCAGTTATGTGGCCATGCCATCCTTTCAGGGCCCAGAGCTCGGTATTGAACAATTTGATGTATATGCAGTGAAACTTGCTGGTAACTGCCATCTTCTAACAAATTAGTTATATGTTTTAACTGTTCTAATTCCACTACTTTATCATTAGCCATCTGTGTCTAGGATTACTACATGATGTTGGTCATGGCCCCTTCAGCCACACTTTTGAGCGCGAGTTCCTCCCCCTGGTTCTTAATGGCTCCACTTGGTAATTCTGATGTTCTGGATAAAGCATGTACATATTGATTTCCTGCTTTTAATCACATACCTGTATCATTTTTAGTTTTGAATGAAAAATATATGTTTCTCATTATTTTCCTGAAAATGTATTTAATAACAAATAACAAAACTAAGTATAATTTAAAACTTTACAGTCTTTACTCTTCTTAGAATGTCTCATTGGTGTACCCCACATGATACTTGAATTATCCATTAATGATTAAGTTGAAGATAACTTTCATGATGGAATTCAAAATTTACCTTTATGCCGTGCCCAGATATTGTCTATGGTATTAGTTACGACTTATAACACTTTTTAAAAAATAAAAACTTTCCATTGACATCCGAAAACAATTAGAACTTCAACTCTTGATTATTGTGTTTTATACTTTACTTTAAAGGTAATATATTTGATGCTTTCCATGTGTGGAGGCAGACTGTTCAGCATTTAACAGTCTCGCCTTTGTGTATAAACATGTGGTCTCTTCATATGCTAATATTTAGACAGTGGACATAGAACTTTCTTAAGTAGGTGTCTAGTTTTCAATAGTCAGAGTTTTAAACTTTTTATTCTTGTATTTTCTATATATACGATTTCTGTACTAAACCGAGAAAGATTATAATAGCAGAAAACATACAATCAATTATTAACTACATATATGTTGAAAGACCAAGGATATTATGTGTCTTTTTAAATAGTATATACTTTTAGCAAAGGCCCTAAATGAAGACTAGACAAGCCTCTTTAAAGTTTGAAGACCTCTGTCCACTGTTTAAATAGAAATCAACAATTTGGCATTTGGCAATAAGTCAGCATAAAATGACATTTTCCCAATGCTTGCAATGGGAGCAACATTACTCTTTTCTGACATCCTATCTTGTAATGAATGAACTGCAAATTCTGTGCTAATTGCAGTTATATGAAATTGAGATTTGAGAGAGAGTGAATTTGGGGATGAATAATCTGTTTTATTTGTATGTTATTAATAGTGTTTACAAGTGTATTTATAGGTACATAACAAGCTTGGTCAAGTCGTTACTAGTTGTAACTGACTCTTACTACCTATTGCAAAATACAACTAACTAACTAACTCACACTAACTTATGCTCCAAAGCCATAATCTCAACATATTACTTTTTCACATTCATAGATATGAACATCATGACTCTTTGACAACAATATATTCCTCTGTTATGTTTTTCTGCAATAAACTATTGACTTATTTGGAATTGATTAGATTTTTGCAAAACTAATAATTTCATTCTGGAGAATCCATCATTTTGATATAGTCTTGTTAGTACTTTCAGGTCTCATGAGGAAATGTCTGAGAAAATGGTAGATCACATTGTTGATCAACACAATATTGATTTGGATCCTCAACTCCTCAAAAAAGTTAAGGTTAGACTGTAATGATCAATTGAATCTTTGATTTTTCTATCTTTTGTCAATCTAGTCCATGATATGTAATAAGGATGTCCATTATCCATTATAGAATGTAGCAGTCAATCTAAATCTTCAGAAATGGAAGTAGCAATCAATCTAAATCTTCTTTTGACTGCAACTTTCATTTCTGTTCCATATCCATTATCCATTCCTTAAATTTTTTATTTTGATATTTCTTTAAGAATAAGAATTAGTGATCATGATTTCAGTCTGTAGACCAATATTTTACAAAAATAGATTAATTAAAGTAATTAACCTTTTTAAAAAATATATATTAATAAAAACTATAATCTCATATTCAAAATTATTACTATACTTACTAATATATGTATTTTAAAAGTATATAACTCGAAGAGCATATTTTAACAATTCTATAGTGAAAATAGTTATCCTAAAATATTCTCAATATATTCAAGATAATTATTTTTAAAATAAATAATCAAAAGAAGATATAGTTAGAAGTAATTAAATATAACTATTTGCTCATTTATCGTTAGTCAAATGCACAGTGAAAGATCACATTAATTACCAACGCGCATATATACATAACAACGCCTAAATCTTATACTTTCAAATACTTACACTAAGATACTATTATTTTGATCATGATTTCAGTCTGTAGACAAGGAGCCTTAATAAATTTCATTTCTTTTTGCAGGAAATGATCACTTCTAGCTCTCACCATCCTCAAGACCATCTTCCACAAAGGGTAAGTCATCTTAGTGTCCAAGATTTTATTTTCTTTTAATAACAACATATATGCCATACCACTTTCTTTAACAATATTATGATATTATATACTGATTTCTTTGAGTTCTTTAGAATAATCTTCAACTTGCAGGTAGTAGAGTCCGACACATTCTTTAACACTGTCAATCGTCTTCCTCGACTCAAAATATGAAATTCTCATAGATCAAAGAAAAATTTAGTGACACATTTCAAATCTTTGATAAGTTTGCTAATAGACAGCAAATTGCAATCAAGTTTGGACACATACAGTACAAAATATAGAATAATATTTTTTAAAATAACAATTGAACTTGTACCAATAGTTTTTTACATGGTGTCATCAACAATATGAATGGTGGAGTTATTATGACAAGGAGAATAAGTGTCAAATACAGCTATATCTTCAGTCATGTGATCTGAGGCTCCTAAGTATATGATCCACGGTTTTGATTTTCATGTGCTAGTGTGTAAAGCATGCAAAAAGTGATCTTTTTGAGCTACTACAATTGTACCATTTTTCACTGTAGAAAGCGTAGTCTATTGGAGCATTTTCTGTAGAGCTTCCATTTGTTCTTTGCTGAAGGGAGATGGAACATGTTTATCATTTGTTCTTTGCTGATTTCCTTCAAAATTTTGTATATTAGTGTCCAAGATTTTATTTTCTTTTAATAATAGCATTATATATATATATATATATGCCATACCACTTTCTTTAACAATATTATATGATATTATACTGATTTCCTTCAAAATTTTACCCTACTTAAAGGAGAACCAGTTCTTATATGATATTGTTGCAAATGGTCGCAATGGAATTGATGTTGATAAGTAAGTTGGTACTTTTCACCTTTGTTCCTCCTGATGTACAACTGCTATGGATACCCAATCACTTGAACATAGAACTATTATAACTGATTCAATAATTTGCAGGTTTGACTACATTATTCGTGATTCACGTGCTTGTGGCCTAGGGTGCAACTTTCAGCCTGAGAGGTGTTTATTTTTATTATCTAGGTGGCTTTATTTTGCTGATGTTCTGACAGTTTGTGACAACACGATTGTACACCAGTGCAGCAATGTCGGGCTCTTATTGAAATATAGCACATACTTCATTGCTTAACTATTTTCTCAAAATGAGGTTGGCAATTAATTATGACCAAATTTAATTTTTTTTTTTTTTTTTTTTTTTTTTTTTTTTTTTTTTTTACTTTTCAGATTGATGGAGACCATGCAAGTTATGGATGACGAAATTTGTTATCGTGCTAAAGATTGTTAGTACTTACTAAAAACCTTGCTATAACTGTTAGTGCAGTAGACTGTAAGTTATATTACATTATCCTTGTTTGACATATTGATCAGATCTGACAATTCACAAGTTATTTGCAACGCGTGCTGATTTGCATCGAACTGTCTATACACATGCAAAAGTAAAGGTGAGTGATTTCATAAAAAGTTAGTAATGTAGAAACAAATTATATTTGTGTTCCGACTGAAAACGCTACTTTTTTGTTGTTTCCTTTGTCAGGCAATAGAATTGATGGTTGTCGATGCACTGGTGAAAGCAAATCCATATCTACATATTGCATCTTCAATTAATCAACCATTTGACTTTTGGAAGGTTTGAGTATATTGCAAGGTTTTGATGTTGGGAATTTTTATTTCGCCTAATGCGACTGACACTCTTATATTTCAGTTAGATGACTCAATTCTTAAAACAATTGCGTCTTCTTCCATGCCAGAGCTGAAGGAATCCAGAGACTTGATTCTACGCATTCACAGAAGGGATCTGTACCAGGTACAGCTGTACAGTACCTGATAAATTTGTAAGGATAGGTCCTTACCTATTCTTATTCTTGTGATTGTCTTCCTGATACATGGAGAATTTAATATTTTGTGCACATATGCTGACAAATTAATGCACTACTCCATTTTTGTAGTTCTGCAATGAATTTTCTGTTCCAAAGGACCAACTAAACAACTTCAAAAGCATCACACCCCAAGACGTTGTCTGTTCCCAGGTTGAAAAATTGTATTAATAAGATCAGAAGTCCATTTTCATTCAGTATATGACTAAACGTACGTGTTATACCATGTTTTTTCTAAACAGACAAATAGTGGTATCACGTTGAAAGAAGATGATGTCGCTGTGAGCAATGTTAAAATTGATTTAACACGTGGAATGGAAAACCCTCTTACAAAGTACATTCTGAAGAACTTGACTGTTTCTAATTATTTGCTAACTGCCAACAGTAGACTGACAATTGATCTTTCTTCTTTTTGCATGCATTTCAATATCCAGAATAAATTTTTTCAAGGTATTGATTTCACTTATGTTTTCAGTTCTATCCTTTGTGTTTTATTACTTTGTTGATTAATAAATACCAATTTTTGTCTCAGGACTACGAGAGTAAAGAAAAATTTGCCATCGAAGACGGCCGAATCAGCCATTTGTTGCCGGCATTTTACGAAGACATCATAGTGAGAGTATACAGTAAGAAGCCAGAACTGGTTAGTAGCCGCCAAGAAAGAAGAAAAAAGTATTTTTCACATTTATGAAATGTTTGAATATATGCACTTTATGCACATGAACTGATTTTTGGCATTAATCTAAGGTGGAAGCTGTTTCAACTGCCTTCGAAAATTATCAGCTCAAGACATTCGGAAGGAAGGCACAAGTGCACGAAACTCCTGAGAAGAAGAAGCACCTTAAGCATAAAACCCACCCTACTGGCATTACAACTGTAGATATCTACTAGTCTACTAATAGTCCCAAATAATCTTTTACCTTATATACGGCATGGGTGGCTCACACATCAGGACCCAATAAAAAATATACTAGATAATATCATTATTTTGTACTTGCTGACGACCTATGTTGTACATTTTGCTTGGGCAAAAGATTACAATCCGTTGAGAGAAATTACCGATATGATGAAACCCAAAACAAAAATACCGAAATGTTTGTTTAATAGCCGATTCACTTTGGAAAATCTTTATAGATTTCTTTTCCAAAATTTTCAATTGAATTAACTACTCTTTCAAATGATGATGGAATTTGGTAATTATAACTAACGTTAGTAATAATTATAGTATTATATAGTAACAGGTTGGCCGTTGGGGTGCTTAATTAATTATATGGGAGGTTTGGGGTCTGTTTGAGTTTTGTGTCATCTTATATATTGGTCATATGGTATTTCCTTGCATTGCAAAAAAATTCAACAGTTATTCTTATCAACGAAAATATGGCTGATACGCATATCAGAATCACATGGTTATACTCTGTTCCAATAGACTTTGATGCGACTTTGAGTGAGTTTGGAATTGTAGAGGTGAACCCATTATCGCATTCTATTACTCATAACTTTAGCTTCAACAAGAGTTTCCACCGTAAAATCCTGATTGCACTACATTTTCAAACAAATGTTGTCTCTTTGCCAAAAAAATAATACTCTCTATTTTACTGCAATATGTCACTTTAATAAATAAAAATTATTTTAAAATAAATATCATTTTAAAAATATATTTTTTGTGAAATTGTGATTTATTACATTGACTACATTGTATCAGAGTGTATTTCGATTCTCCTTGAATGATCCTGTCTCTATTACGTTGACGAGTCCCCAACAATTAGGAAATATAATCATAGTTTTTCTTTTCTAATCTCAATTCTGGTTTACCTCTTCTTTGTAGCTTTTTGTTTATTTTTCAAGAGATTAGTCGCAGCATTGTGCATCGCATCGTGCTGGTATTTTTCATCGTCAATATTATTCATCACGTTGATATTGTTCATCTCAAAAAACAAAAAAAAAAAGTTTTAAGTCTCTCTACCGAATCTCTTATCCGTTCCGATCACCAGCGGATTTATCCGTTGTTGGTTATAAGCATGTCGGTCTCTACGTACTAATAATTATTTCATATCATTATTACGTAAGTATTTTGGTATATTCGTATAGATAGTATGAGTTACAACATCGATAGATAAGAGGTCAGGATCTTCACAGATCATCTCTCTCCCATATGCTGCACATCTTGTTGTACACCTCAAGCATAGTAGGCCTCTGTTCAAGGAAAGGATGAACACAGTCACATGCAAAAGGAACGTAGAATCCAGAAGGGTCCACCAACATATTCATAGGATATGTGTAAGTTGCAAAAGGAACGTTAATTTTGCTAAAACAACAACTTATTTGACCAAATTTGTTCCCCTTAATCAGCTCAAAAAGCAAACAACCAAAGTCATAAACATCCTTCTTCTCAAATCCTATGTCTTTGTTCACATCATTATTATTCATAAACATGGCCCCTCCAAAATTGGATATTTTTGGCTCAAAATTGTTCCGTAACAAGATACACTCGGAGCTTATGCTAAGATGAACCATATGCATGCTATGGTGAATGCAACATAAACCTCTTGCTACACCAAGTGCAATTTTAATAACCCTTGCCCATCCTAATTTTGTAGTTTCATTCAACCAATCAGAAAGCCTTCCATTTGACATGTATTGATACACCAAAATTCTTTCATTGTTTCCTTCTTCTACGCAAAAACCAATCAAGGGAACTATGTTTATGTGACTGTATTGCCCCAAAATTCTTATTTCTAATTCGAACTTTTTTATAAATAATTGAGAATCATCATACAGTCTCTTAACTGCCATGAAACAGCCGTTGGGAAATGTTGCCTTGTACGTTCCAATGACTCCCACCCCAATGACATTGTCCTCCCTAAAGTACTCTGTTGCATGACACAGCTTTTTGAAGTTCATTCTGTAAGTCAACCGTCCAACTTTATTGATCTGATGATATCAATCCCACAATTCAAAGGTATAAGTTTACATTATTTATGTACCCAAAAGAAAGTTCATTACTTTTATTTTAATTTTTGTATTTTCATTCAACCAATCAGAAAGCCTTCCATTTGACATGTATTGATACACCAAAATTCTTTCATTGTTTCCTTCTTCTACGCAAAAACCAATCAAGGGAACTATGTTTATGTGACTGTATTGCCCCAAAATTCTTATTTCTAATTCGAACTTTTTTATAAATAATTGAGAATCATCATACAGTCTCTTAACTGCCATGAAACAGCCGTTGGGAAATGTTGCCTTGTACGTTCCAATGACTCCCACCCCAATGACATTGTCCTCCCTAAAGTACTCTGTTGCATGACACAGCTTTTTGAAGTTCATTCTGTAAGTCAACCGTCCAACTTTATTGATCTGATGATATCAATCCCACAATTCAAAGGTATAAGTTTACATTATTTATGTACCCAAAAGAAAGTTCATTACTTTTATTTTAATTTTTGTATTTGACATTGAAGATTATTGTTAGGAGGGTTACCTGGATTCTTTTCTCTATCAACTCCA
The DNA here is from genome assembly GCA_037974835.1 of Cicer judaicum. NCBI lineage: Eukaryota > Viridiplantae > Streptophyta > Magnoliopsida > Fabales > Fabaceae > Cicer > Cicer judaicum. The sequence goes on from JBBPBS010000170.1 coordinate 6,250,800, forward strand.
CAGGCAACATTTTGTCCTTTTGTCTGACTTTCATAGGTTTCTGTGCATGGATTTACCACAATAGATTTGATTATTAATAATGATAGCAAAGTCTTTCAATTATAATAATATTGGAAAATAATAATGCCGAAAAGTGATTGTATTTTCCTTGATGCTAAACCTGATTATATAAGGAGGAAATTAATTTTGTACAGTTAAATATAATTAAAAATTAAAAAATTGATTTTACTTATAGATGTTATAAAATAAAATTAAAATAGAAATCTTAATTAATACATACTAATAACTGTACAAAATCAGAATCTTTTGATTTTGATTTTGATCTCATAATCAACAAATAATAATAATAATAATAATAATAATATGAGATAAATGATAATTCTACTTAATTGGAAAGAAAGTTTAAAGAGGGAAATAAGGGATGTCAAAGTTAAGGATATGTGAAGGCATTTATTTATGAGATAAGTGGATGAGACAAGTGGTTGAAAGCACAGCATCTCCCTCAAAAATATTTTGATACTTTGGTGGTTAGGATGAGAGACTTGTTACTTTCAAAAGGTGTTATTTTTTGTCTTTGCAACCTCATTTTCTTGGGGGTATCTACACATGTACTCAGGGTGTATAACTTCATGGATTTTAAGGTAGGACTTTAGTGTTTAATTAAAATATTTGTAACTATTGTTAATTCTGAGCACTTTAATTTTTGTTTGGAATTTTATTTACACCATATTGTGAAAAAAACTCAATAATTTTTCAACTTCTAATTTCCCTTTCATGAGAAATATCCATATGACTTTTATGTGGTCATCAATGAACGTAACAAACCATCTAGCACCACTAATGTTGTTGACTCGAGATAACCTTCATACATCACTTTGAATTAAGGAGAAAGGTTGTGAGTGTTTATATGGTTGAAATGAGTATGTGCTTCGGGTATGTTTGGATAATTGACAAACTTCACATTGAAAATTCCTTAGATGTTTATTGAATAGTGAGGGGAACATTTTCTCCAAGTACACGAATTTTGAGTGACCTAATCGATAATGCCACAATATTATAGACTCCTCATGATTTAGAGAAGCTACTATACAAGAATTGATTCTGAGTTCTTTAGAATAATCTTCAACTTGCAGGTAGTAGAGTCCGACACATTCTGTAACACTGTCAATCGTTTTCCTCAACTCAAAATATGAAATTCGCATAGATCAAAGAAAAATTTAGTGACACATTTCAAATCTTTGATAAGTTTGCTAATAGACAGCAAATTGCAATCAAGTTTGGACATATACAGTACAAAATATACAATAATATTTTTTTAAATAACAATTGAACTTGTACCAATAATTTTTTACATGGTGCCATCAACAATATAAATGGTGGAGTTATTATGACAAGGAGAATAAGTGTAAAATACAGCTATATCTTCAGTCATGTGATCTGAGGCTCCTAAGTATATGATCCACGTTTTTTATTTTCATGTGCTAGTGTGTAAAGCATGCAAAAAGTGATATTTTTGAGCTACTACAATTGTACCATTTTTCACTGTAGAAAGCGTAGTCTATTGGAGCATTTCCTATAGAGCTTCCATTTGTTCTTTACTGAAGGGAGATGGAACATGTTTATCCTTTGTTTCTTGTGGGTTATGTGTTGAGTTGCCTCTATTTTTCCAGTTGTGGAATGGTTTCGCTTATGATGGCTTTCTGTGAATGATCCAACAAGTGTCCTTAGTCTGACCAGGTTTCCTGCAGTGTTCACACCAAGGTTGGTTCCTTCTTTAAGCTGAAGTTGTTAGGTGAGATTGGTTTCGCTTTGCTGCCATTAATGGACCTTCAATTGATAAGGATGAAATAGAATTTTCCAACATGAGTTTTCTCCTATTTAATTCTCTTCTCACTTCTAAGAACACTTCTCGAATTTTTTGAAGTAGTTTGGTTCCAATCACCCTTCCACGCACTTCATCAAGATTTTTGTTAAGTCCCTAAAGAAATTTGTAGATTATGTCATTTTCTACCAGCTCTTTATACTTTTTTCTTATCACCCGTACAATTCCATTCTAACACTTCATATGTATCTAGTTGTTGCCAAAATCGACTAATGGTGTTGAATCACTCCGTGACATAAGAATCACCTTGTTTTAGATCATGGAGAAATCTTTTAATTTCAAATATGACATATGTATTATCCACATTGGAGTATGTATTTTTTACTCCATCCCACATATCTTTGGCATTATCATAATACATGAAATTTTCTCCAATTACAGTTTTCATGGTATTGAGAAGCCATGACATGACTAAATTGTTCTCCAGTTGCCATTTTGGGAGGTTGTGTTCTCCTTTCTTGGGCTCTTTGCAATCTCTTGTGACGTAGCCCTCTTTCCATTTTCCTTGGAGAAAGATTTTGATAGACCTCTCCAAATGAAGGTAGTTTTGGTCATTCAACCTGTGATAGTGATAAGAAGTGTAGTCCTTTCAGTTGAAATCATAAGAGTTATGCCAGTCTCATTGGGCGTACCTTATGTTTGCTCTCTATTTATAGTTGGATCAGCGATAAAGACTAAGAACGATTCAGATCGAGTTTTGATACTATGTAAAAAAATGATTGTATTTTCACTTGATACTAAAACTCATTACGTGAGAGGATATAAATAAGACATAAAATTAATTATGCACAATCAAATATAGCTGAAAACGGGGAAACTCCAATAAATGCCATCACTAAATAGAAAATAAAATTAAAACATAAATCCTAACTAATATATACTAATAACTGTATAAAATCATAATCTTATGATTTTGATCTCATAATCAACAAATAGTAATAGTAATAGTAGTAGTAATAATAGTAGTAATAGTAGTAATAGTAACAGTAATAGTAATAGAACAACGAATGGTAAATTATTAGCAAAAAAATATGATTAGTCATTGATTCAGTCAAACGTCTGTCACCTTAGTTATTGACGTTTGTTAGCTTCGTTAAATAGGTGACATGTATGTTCACGTGGTTGAATGACGTGTGATTCTCTTACATGCGGGTCTGATGAATAAACATGAATCAAATTGACATTGAATTAAATAAAATGAAGCTTTAGACGAACTAAAGTTATGAATATAATCACAACGATCCTTAAAAATACTATTTACTGTCATTATATTTCTTGAAAATGATAACTTATAGTCATAATAGTTCATGTATGCAATAATTTATTGGATTGATAAAGGGAGTGGAAATAAAAGAAAATGTAATTGAAGATAAAATAAATGACAAAAGGTAATTGATAGAGAGAAAAACACAATTCTTTTCATTTAAAATCTTATTTATAAAATAAATGTCTATTCACGAGACTACGTAGGAGAAAGTGACATCTCGTTCAATAAATGTCTATTCACGAGACTACGTAGGAGAAAGTGACATCTCGTTCAGACACATACACGTCACTCACTTAACATGACTAACATAAAAGTTAACGTCAAAAACTAAAGTGACATATGTTTGTTAGAGACTAATCTCGATCATTTATTAGGTTAGAAACTGAAATAACATTATCAAGTCATAAACCAAAATGAGATAAAACGAAATAAAAATATAGAGAAAGAGATTAAAAAAGGAAAGAGTATATACATGCCTCTTTGATATCATCACGATGAAGCAATTTGGGCATCTCTCTTGTTTTCTTATTTTTCCTCTTCTTGTTGATAAGTTGTGTGGGTAGACAATAGAACATATAAAAAACTATGAAAAAAGTTGCAGTGAAAAAATAGCCAACAATAAGACCTTGCTTAAATGATTCTTTGAATTGGTTACAAAATGCCATGTTTGATGCAAGCTGGTTAATAGCACACAAAATCCTACTTCTTCGCAAAATGGTAGAATTTGCTTACATTTTTCTTACACTCAATTCAATTATATTTCGAATCTTTTCGAACACGCGTATTAAAAGAGGTGCTTACACTCTGTGTCACTGTGTGTACTTTAGCCTCGTTTACTTTGCCATTGACTCAAAAACAAATGAATCGGTTTCACCTTTTGACCGTAAGCGCGTCAAATGAAATACTAAACTTTAAATCCCACTTTGATACTCCTTTGTGTTGCTGATTTTATTTTTGTTTCAAAACTATTATCTTTTTAGAAAAATCAAAATATAATAATAAAAAACCTAAAATCATGCTTTAAATAACTTTTATTTTAAAGAACTAAAGGGAAAAATTCATATTTTTAAATTTATTATTTTTTAATATTTATATTTAAAAATAAAAATTCAGAGATAGATAAAGTAGTACGATATATTTCTTTTACAATGAAATATAAACTTTGAAAGATTGTTGTATTTAGTTTAAAAATTAATTCAGATACATTATTTTTTTAATTATTATTTTTATATTCTTTATATTTTGTTATAAATAGTATGTAGGTTCCTTTTTAATTATCGTTTTTATTTTATCTACATATATCAATTACATTAATAATTTTTTTTCTCATAAAATTATGTGTCCTTTCTCTATAATATTCTTAACTATTTACTACTTTATTTGTCCTAAAGTAATGTCATTTCACTATTTTATATAAATTAAAAAATGATAAATGAATAAAAGAGATGTGATTTTAATAAACTATCTATATGAAGTGTTGGTTTATTTTCATTGTCACAAATACAAAGTGAAAGATTAATAATTTGAAAGTGATGTACATGACATTAGTTAGATAATATAATTAAAATAAAGTAATTAAAATTGCATTAAAAATCAAATGTAATAATTTTTTAGAGAATTTTTTTTGTTGCAATTATTTTGAAACATATAAAGCATTTCATTTCACATTTTTATCTATCAACAATAAGTTATAGTTATGAATAATTTTATCAAATCAATAATTAATAGGCACACTCTCTTTTCAGCTTTTTTTTTCCTATGGTACTCACTAAATTGTATTACGATAAAATAAAATAAAGATAACAACACATTTTTTATCGTATACATTTTAATCTATAAAAAATAATATGTTAAATAGTGGATTCTGGTCACTCTTCAATAAAATATATTAATACTGATGAAATGTAATGATATAGATTTATTAGTAAGTTTTATTTAATAAATTTATGTGAGATGTTTATTAAATACTATGATTAAAAAATATCAAATAAATGATGTGTACAGGTGATATTCATTAAGCATCTATGCATAACAAAGTGGATGAGTTGTCTTATATAGTTGTAACACATCCATCATTTTTTTTTCATTTAAGTCATTTATTTTTAAGAGAGTGTACATTAATATCATTTTTTTATGTTCATTTTTCTTTTTTAAAAATTATATGTCTTAAAACATGTTGACGTGGCAAGCCATATAAGTTTATAATTAATAGTTTAATCCTTTAACTTAATTAAAATTAAAAATATAATTTTTTAATTTTTTTATTTAATTTGATCATTTAAGTTTTAAAATACTGACATTGTTATCATTTTCTTTTTTTTACATAATCAGTTAAAAAAAATCAAATTAGAATTCTTCTTCCTCAAAGAAACTAAAAAAAAGTTCATTCTCCCCATCAAATCTCCAAATAAAGAAATTCATATCTTCATTAACCAAATATATTTTTTCTCAAAATCAAATCAAAAAAGAAAATAATCAATGTTCTTTTATTTGGTTTAACTTGCTTTCGTTTATTTCTTCAAAGTTGAATAAAGAAATATCATACTATCAACTTTAGGAACATGTGTGTCTTTTTGTTTTAATTAACTTAATTCAAAAGCATATTTTGATTAACACATTTTATTCATTCATCATTATCAATTTTACCTATCTTACTTCATAAGATATGATTGAGAGACATTCTTCTTGAAATCCATAACATTGAATGAAAAATTAAGATTCACTATTCAAATGTTTGGAGTGAAAAATTAAAAATCCAACTAGAGAGATATCACAATCATTTCACTTTTCTGGATGATGAATTTGATGACAATTTTTTTTATTTGAGAATTTGATGACAAGTTTTCTATGTTGTAGAGAATCCTAATTTAACTTTTATATTTTTTTTTAGATTTTGTATTAAAAAAATAATAATGGTATTAACATTTTAAAACTTAAAAGACGTAAATGAGAAAATAAAAAGATAAAGAAAATTCATGTACATTATTTTAAAAATAAATGACTTAAATGTAAATAAAAAACGATGGATGTATTTCAACTAAATGAGATAAAGGAACACAACTCTTATTTTTCATATTGTGTGTCAATTAATATTTAATAAATTAATAAATTAATTACGATTATTATCTTATCTTATCTCTCTAATTAAAAATTTATTTTACACATTAGTTGAGTTAGAAATAAGAATAATAATGTACTCATTTATAGAAGAAAATTTGAAATATAAATCTGAGATCTAATAAAATACATATGAATTAAATAAATTAAAAAACAATAGAATTTTATATTAAATTAAAAATAAATTTTTTTATTTTATTTAATTTTTGTTAATTTTATAGCAGCAGTAACTTTATAATTTTTGTTGGAATTTGAGTTTCAAAAACTATTTAAAATTCACAATTTGTGCCACCGAAGATATTACTAGGTTGAGTCGCGGACTAGGTCGCTCTCTTTAAGACGTTTTGCGGTACTGGCCAAATTATGCAAGGCAGACTATCAACCACGAAGTCCCCAAGATAAAACAGCTCAGATCATTGTATCGGAGTTCTACTGCACTGTAGAAAACCGTTCTAGAATTACTCCCTCAATATGGCGCTTAAGGCCATTCTTAATATGACGGTTAAAGTCACTCTTAATATGAGGATCAAAGTCATTCGCAATATGGTACTACGACCACTAAAAAACAAAAGGACTACGGCACAACGACCGCTCTAAAAACGAAGGGACTACGGCATAACAACCGCTCTAAAAACCGAAGGGACTACGACATAACAGCCGCTCTAAAAACCGAAAAAATCGAAGGGATTACGGTATAATAATTGCTCTAAAAAACCGAAGGGACTACGGCATAAAAACCGCTCTAAAAACCGAAGGGACTACAGCATAATAACCGCTCTAAAAACCGAAAAGACTACGACATAAAAACCGCTCTAAAAACCGAAGGGACTACAGCATAATAACCGCTCTAAAAACCGAAAAGACTACGACATAAAAACCGCTCTAAAAACCGAAGGGACTACGGTATAATAACCGCTCCAAAAAAATTGAAAGGGACATAAAGAAAGGGGAGAAGTGGCTCGAAATTTGGCGAGCAGAATATAAGAGGGAGAAAAGAGAAAGTTGGGAAAAGCATCCAACTTTGGTGTGTTTTTTACAATAGTTTAATGCTCATTATATAGTGATGAAAATAAACTCACATTTCTTTTCTAAGCAATGTGGGACTTTAGTATGTATAGATTTGAAACTACTCAAAATACTAGAGTTTTCCAATGTGGGATTTCAAAATTATTTCTTTCCAATGTGGGACTTAACAAGTTTCTTTCCACTTAAATTTACAATAAAAAATTGTCTTCACATGGATTGTTATTAATTCAGTACGCGGCAAAGTCGTAAACGCTTAGATAACAAAAATTTATAATTGATTTATAAATTTCAAACGAGTAAAATTAAATAGAAAAAATTCAATAAGAGAAAAATAATTGATTACATCAAATTAACAAACTAAACTAAAATCAATCCCTTTAATGAAAATCTTTTTTTTTTTACACTGATAGACCTTAATTCATTTTTTGGTGATCATATTGTTATTCAAAAGATGTACACACGTTAATTTATTAAACATATGTTAATACTTCACATTCTTACAATAATATAGAAACACGAACATATATTTTAATTTTGGTTATTATAGTCTATTTTTCAATAACTAAATAATACATAGATTTAACTCTGGTGATTAAACATAGAAAAAACATTAAAAACAAAAATATATGAATAATTAAATACATTTTAATTGCATAAATAGCATACAAAAATCAAAACTAAATAGAGGTAAGAAGCTTCATACAAAAATCAAAACTAAATAGACGTAAGAAGCTTCATGTAATCCATAAATAATTAGTAACTTAGGTACTCATGTTGTTTGATAAATTACTAACTTAGGTACTCATCCTAAAATATAAATCCTAACAAATTATTGATTTTTTTTATTTAAGTAGTGATTTGAGAACAGGTATTAATGCATTGTGTTGGATTTGAGCACAATGTGTTGTCTCATAATTAAAAGACAATTTTATACTATGAGACATATTTGAGTCATCAGTATCCATTTATAATTTCTCGAGTGACTGTTATTTTATGTAATTGACTTTTAACGTTAAAATAAAAACAAAATATTATAATAATTTGAATGATTCGAAATCTTTTTTCCTTATTAAATTGACTATAAAACTAAACAAAAATAAATGAAAAACCGCTAGCAAAAACAAGAATTGACAGAGATTCGTAATATACTTCGATACTCGATACTGTAAAATCAGATAATAAATTAAAGAATTAAAGTGTAATTTAGTTTTTTTTACTTAAAATTTGATGGATGTGAAAATAAACGAATACAAGAGGTACGAGATTCGAGAGATGTGAATGTGATGAATGAAGCGAAGCACGGGATCAAACTCTCTAGCCTTACCCTACACTACACATCCATTTAAACCTGCGCACCCAATTACACGCATTCTATGCTAGGGCACACAACCAAAACCAAAACCAAAATCACCTTCTTTCACTTTGAACCCACAAAACTCATTCATTCGTCTTCAATGGCGGATTCCACCTCTTCTCCCGCAACTCTACAATCCAACACTCAACCGAATTCCGAACCTCCACCTCCCAATCCCATCCCGAACCAACCCGATCCACTCCCCCAATTATCTCAATCACAATCGCAATCTTCAACACCCTCATCCACACCCCACGCCACAAACCCTAATTCTAACCCACCGTTAGTAGCTCCACCATCGCTACCTCCGCCGCCTGCATCATTATATTCCACGGTAGCTCCACCGCAAATCCCCGGTGTTCTTCCTCCGTCGGCGCCTTCGTTCCGGCCACTTGGTACTCAAGTGCCACAGTTCACTCCCTTGCCCAATCCTGCTGGCGCTTACCAAAACCCTAATCCGCCTCCCGGCGTCACCGGCTCCGCTGTACCGGTTCAGATGCCGCAGATGCAACCGATGATGTCGTATCAAATACCGGGTACTAATCCTGCACTTCGACCTTATGCTCATATCCCAAACGGTTACGCTGCGCATCCACAAGGAGCTATAAACCCTGCGGGTGGGTCATTTATTCAATTATGTTTAATTTCATTGTTTTTGTGATTTCGTTTGTGTGTATGCTTATATGGATTCAAATTAATGTTTCTTCTTTCGATTGTTGATTATATATTTTATTTTTGTGCTGTGAATATTGTGAAGATTTGTTGTTGAGTGTGTTTAGTAGTGCGAAAAGAAGACCTTTTTGTCATTGATTGATGGATATTGTGTTTTGTTTTTATAATGGTGAGGGGTTTCATTTTGGATGAGTTGGGAGAGATTTAGAATAAAAAAGTTATTGATGGTTAGATAAGGGGTATCGATGACGGGATTGTTTCTCAATTCTCCTACAGTGTCGTATTGAAAGATGAGAAAGGAAAAGAAGGCTTCATATTGGTTAAAGACACCCCTCCCTTCTACAACTCATTTTTTGGTATGCATATATTTGCCTAGTTTATTGATTGTCTTTTACTAAAATGATGAATTTGAAACGAAGCTTACACAGAGTGATCTTGTGATAATGGAAAGTTAATTCAAGTAAATAGAAATAGGTTGTTCTTTTGTCGATCTAAATAATGTGTATGGTTGTGTCATGCTCATTTTAGTAGGCCACTTTCTGCTAGTTATAAGGGTACTACTTTCCCATCCATGGCTTTTTGAATACCACCAGAAGCCGACCATGTTTGCAACTGAATGCACGTTGACCTTTTGTCATGAGGTATTGCAATCTTTTCAATTCCCTTTTCTCTCTCTACTGCAGTTTCATTCCATTTTTATGCTGCAACATGGGATCCTATGTATAAAAAAGAACTTATAATTCAACTAGATTTTCCTTAGTAAACTATGTATACATGAGATTATGAAAGTTATTATTTGCCATTGGTGGATGGGATGGTTTTAGAAGCCTGCTATGTTTCAAGTTGTCAGACAAAAGGTAAGCACTTTCTGGACATCCGTGAATTTCAAACACGATAGTATTTTTTATTGTTTTCTTCAGGTTGTCATTTCAGCTGGTGATTATTAGCTGTGCTGCCATCTCTATTATGCTTTTGATGTGTGGTAACAGCATTCCATTGTTCGTCACATTTTTTCTGTATATATCTTTAGTGTTGTATATATTTTATTTGTTTACTGTGTATACTCACTCATGGTCTGCTCTAATATATTTGCATAGATGTTTTCTGCTATGTACAGGAATTCCTCGTTATCCACCTCCTTATGGAACTATGATCCGTCCTGTATATCCTCCACGCCTTCCTGGAGCAATCAACGTACTTCCATTATCACGCCCACCTGTTGCAGGGATCCCCACAATTCGCCCTATTATTCCTCCTGTTATCAGACCTGTGGTTCCTCCTATTGTTACTCCGTCTGAGAAGCAACATACAACCGTTTACATTGGCAAGATTGCACCAACTGTGGAAAATGAATTCATGCTTTCTCTCCTCAAAGTAAATTTCTAAGTTTGATATTTTCTCTAGGAAGAAGCAGTGTTTAGTTATTTATCGTCTTTTTATCTTCTTATTGCAACAACTATACAATTGGTAACTTTGGAGGTTTTTTAGTATATTTAAAGTATTCTGATTCTGTTGTTTCCTTGTAAGTTATGTGGGAATATCAAGAGCTGGAAACGACCTCAGGATCTATCAAGTGGAACTCCTAAAAGTTTTGGTTTTTTCGAGTTTGAGACTGCTGAAGGGGTTCTCCGTGCTTTACGTCTCCTTACGAAATTGAATGTTGATGGGCAAGAACTAATGGTATGTCTTTTTCCTAGCTTGCTTACACTTTTCCCAATTAAGTTTTATGTGGAACTAGCATTTTGCTTATGATCTTGACTTTACAATTATCTTCATGCAATGGAGGTTGTATTATTATTATTAAACTCTCAGATCATTTTGGGTATTTCAAACGTATTGACAATTTTTCAAGTAAATATTTCCTTAAATTTCTTTTAATGAGGCACAATATTCTCATATTAATATTCATTTGGCACTATTTTATTTTCACTGGTTCTGATTTTGTCATTTATCTTTTAAATTTTGCGGATAGATCAATGTCGATGAAGCTATGAGAAACTATCTGGAGAAGTATGTTCAAAGAAAAACTGAGAATTCAAAGGAAAAGGAAACTCAGGCAGCAGGAGGAGTTGAAAAAGATGAAGAAGTTGCAAAACCTTCTGATGTAAATGAGGATGCAAAGCCTGATCTGGAGCACTCAAAAAAGGAGGACAGTGATTCAGGGAACAAGAAATCCCACGATGTGGCAAGTTTTGGGATTGTTACTGATGAAGATAAGGAAATTGATCGAGATGCTTTAGAAAAGATCAAGAATATGATTGAGGAGAGGTTGAAGACAAGACCTTTGCCTCCACCACCTCCGCCGCCATCTGGTGATGGTTCTGTGAATTCAACTTCCGAACAACCGATTAAAACAAGAGAAGGGGATTCTGACGTGGATACAAAGAAGAATGGTAAGCGAAATATTTTTTGTGGGGCCATGTTCTATCATTAGGATACTTTGTTTTTATTTTTTTTCTTTTTATCTTTGAAAACATTATTCAGCTGCTTTGCTTTTCAAATTCTGTAGAAATAGTTGAAGATAAAAATGAGAGAGAGACAAACAGTGATAACAAACCAACCACTGAACATGATAGACCTGAAACACCCGACAGAAGGCATGACAGGAAAAACAGGGAGAGAGATCGAGAAAGGGAACTGAAAAGAGAAAAGGAAAGAGAACTTGAGAGATATGAAAGAGAAGCTGAGAGGGAACGTATTCGGAAGGAGAGGGAACAAAAACGAAGGATTGAAGAGGTTGAGCGTCAGTTTGAAGTATATTTGAAGGAATGGGAGTATAGAGAAAGAGAGAAAGAGAAAGAACGTCAGTATGAAAAGGAGAAGGAGAAGGAAAGGGAACGCAAACGGAGAAAGGAAATTCTTTATGATGAAGAGGATGACGACGGGGATTCTAGGAAGAGGTGGCGTAGAAATGCGATAGAGGAGAAGAGAAAGAAGAGGCAGAGAGAAAAGGAAGATGACCTGGCTGACAGACAGAAAGAAGAGGAGGAAATTGTCGAGGCCAAGAAGAGGGCTGAGGAGGATCAACAATTGATGCGGCAGAGAGATGCATTGAAGCTATTGTCAGAGCACATTGTAAATGGTGGTGACGAAACAATGACTACCAAAGAGATCACTAATGAAATGAAGAATATTGTTGCTGTACAAGATACTATAGCTGATTATAGTCATGAAGGTGATATTCGTATTTTTTCGTAAATATTCCAAATCTGTGCTTTCCTCTTTCTGTTTCTATTTCTCATTATAACAGTGTTCATGATTTACGTGACAGGTGATGGTAATGTACTAAATACCATCAATGAAGAATCAGCCATGGCATCTGTAGCAACAACTGATACACAGTCAAGTGGAAATGCCCCTATGAAGAAGTTGGGATTTGGTCTGGTTGGCTCAGGAAAAAGGACGACTGTCCCTTCTGTTTTCCATGAAGATGAAGATGATGATGCACACAAGGATAAAAAATTGAGGCCTTTGGTTCCAATTGATTACTCAACAGAGGAATTGCAGGCTGTTGAACCTACTGCTTCTGGGCCAACACCACCCAATTTGGCTGCAGCTGCTGAGTTTGCGAAGCGTATATCCAGTACCAATTTCAAGGAAGAGAGGCTGGACGGAGAACGGGATAGAAGTAGGCATTCAAATGATAAGTCTAACCACCGGGACAGGGATCGGGGTGATGAAGATGGCACTCACCACAGAGATGAACACAGGGAGAAAAATTCTGACCGTGACAGGGATCGAGATCATGGGTCGGAGAAACACAAGACTTATGATAACAGGAGGCTCTTGGATGCGAAACAGTTAATTGATATGATACCAAAGACCAAGGAGGAGTTGTTCTCATATGAGATAGACTGGGCAGTGTATGACAAGGTACTTGGTTTTTTATCTATAAATTTTGAATTGAGTAATCATTTGGTCTTGATAGTGTAGTCAATAGCACATTACAGTGGCACAGCGGAGCTGGCCTTGGCCGCTATTTGACACTCAGTAGGGGGGCGGTTTTATGCGTTGGCCGAAATAGCATCACGTCAAAATAACACCACACTAAAATGATAAAAAAATTCTAAAGAAGACTTTCAAGATTTAAATGCTAGGACTTTTTGGTTGTGGTATTTGACAAATTTTGCAATTATAAATCATGAAAACAAAGCATTATTTCTCACTCCTGTCTCTCACGCCTGCTGTCGTTTTGCACCGTCCTCCTATTCAGTCAGCTACAACTAATTGTTGAGATTTTAGGTGTATATTAATAATAAATATTTGAAACATGAGCGAGATGCATGTTAATAGACCAACTGTATTGTGCAGTTGAAGATATTATATTTCAACATGTTTTCTTAAATTTTGATAATACTATTTTACAACAAACATTTAAATATTTTAACTATATAATGTCTAGCTTAGTAACCAATGCCATGCGATTGGCTGCCCTCCATTAATTAAAATGTCGTCTAATCTCTTTTGTTTGGCTTGATGAGCCAGATTGGTATAGTTTTATATTCATTCTGTTCTATTGTAAGTGTCATGCTAGATTATTTCGCACAATTTAAGGAGAGGCTGTAAATGAAAAGGAAAAAATATCAATGTTACCAACTCTTATACCAATCGATAACATAAGTATCAAGAACATGGGGAACCCTCCCTCTAAAGATAGCTAGCTATCAAGGGAAGAACTAAGCCACTTAAATATGCAAACCATTCATGTGGGATATGGGCACCCCAAAATACCCATAGTCCCGATCACTATTATAGGGATATCAGTGTAATTGTGTAATGTTTTAGACTGAAAGATTGAAGAATTTCTGTAGCTTGATATAGAAGGAACTATTGTAGGATCCTAGAATGAAAAAAAAAACATTGGAAGTTTTAGAGTTACACCTTTTCTCTAAATGGACAAAAACTACTCCTTATTGGAAAAGGAAGACTCCATCCGATCTCTTGATGGTTGGTATTATGCATTTTCGGTTTTACAGAAACCTAAAAATATGTAAAGTAAAAGGAGTCCAGAGAGAAACCTTCTCATCTTTTTAGGAATGTAATCTAATTAAATTTTAATAATTTTCATATTATATTCTGTAAGAACAGCCCCTACCCTGGAGTTTACCAGCTCTTGCTTTTTAACATTGCACATGTTTAAACTGCTTTTTTAGTACGGGCTTTGTTTACATCTAGGCTTGTGTAGTCTAAGAAGTAGAGAATGCAGTTTTATGTTTAACTTTATGATCATGTTATTTTTGTCAGCATCAATTACATGATAGAATGAGACCTTGGATTTCAAAGAAAATCAAAGAGTTTTTGGGCGAAGAAGAAAATACGTTGATAGACTATATTGTTTCAAGTACACAAGAACATGTGAAAGCATCTCAAATGCTAGAGCGTCTTCAGATCATTTTAGATGAAGAGGCTGAAATGTTCGTTCTCAAGATGTGGAGGATGCTTATCTTTGAAATCAAGAAGGTTGAGACAGGGCTTGCTTTGAGGTCAAAATCATGATTTATTGGATATTGTCTGTTCCACCCTTTTCCTTTTCTGCTGGATTTATGTTTTTGCCACCATCTCATTGTATGTGGCCACCTGAAATTATAAGATGGCTGCATAATCAAACTTTTTTCAGTTCGTATTGCTTCAAGATTGTTATCTTGATAAATGACCGTTTTCTTTATGCATGAGAATCCGGTGGCAATTTTTCTAATGTGAATAGTCAACCTTGATCTGTTGACAATGACTGTCCTGGACTTCTGGTGCATTCTTTTTTTGCTTGATTTGAAAAGAATATCGTCCTAGTTCTTGCGTTAAGAAATGCTGTCCAGTGTTATACCCTCGAATATGATTCAGTCAAGCAAGATGTAGTTCTAAGCTGTAAAACTAAAATTATATTCCAAAAATATAGATTTTTTTTTGTTTTATGACTTTTTGATCTGGTCTCATTTAGGTTCAGTTGCAGGGAGTATACTCAAATTTTATCTCAGATCCTGCTCATATTTTTCACCTATATAATTGCTATTTCTAATTCAATATTTGCAAGCAATTACTAATCGTGAAACTAGGGTCATGGCTGAAAAATCTAGTTAACAATGAACGAAAATCTATCTGAAAATAATCATTTTTATGATATTACAATTATAATTTGTTAACTACAAGTGAGTTTGTGACTGGTTGTGGCCTGAGGTTACGAATTACATGTCCTTTGAATGCCTAATCTTTTTGAGTTAGGCCTTGGTATAAACTGTGTTTGGCCTATCATAATGCGGTGATGCTCATTTCTACTTGTATGGAGACCTTTTGGGAGGAGCAACAGTCTCCAATAGTTTAGTACGCTTGTTTTTGGAAGATAGGTAATAATGAATTTTTGATATAAAGGATTTTGAGTTTGAGTGTGTTTAAGGAGATAAAGATACTGTCTTTGGAATTGATAGTCTGTCCAAATTTAACGGATTATGATAAAAATTTGAGTGAAGGATTATTTTGGTTCCTAAGAAATTGAGACTCAATTTAATGATTGAGAAAAATACTACTACTTTTTAGTCTTAAAATAAATTTAATTCAATCAGTTCTTAAGAAATTTTAGAGGATTCAATTAAGTCTAAAAAAATTAAAAATACATTTTAGTCTTTAAGAAAAATAAATGGGGACAATTTAGTTCTTTGTTCAATTTAGGAAAAAAATAAATCTTGGTGTTATTTTATTTATAGAAATCATAAGTTTAAGATAGAATTCATGTTGATTCTATAGTGGTATGCAATTCTGAAGGTATGATTTCTGTTGTTCAAAAGTTGCATTTTTTTCTTCATTTTCATGTTTTTTTTGTTCGCCTTTGCATTTCTAAAGACGCATTATTGTTTCTTGCGCATTTTTAAAGGTGCGATTTCATGTATTGTTCATAAATGATATCGTTGTGGTTTAATTGAGATATTATTGACGTTGTTTGTTAAATTATATTATAATTTAATGAATTTTGTATTACAAAGATTAAATTGTTCATTTAATTATTATCAAGGATTTAATTGTCTATTTTCAATTATTGTCAATGACCTAACTGTCCTTTTCAATCATCGGATAAATTAACAAAAAAAATACTCAATTTTTTAATTGCGAAAGACTAATTTGGTATGAATTATTTTTTTTAGGAGTTAAAAAGTATTTTTATTTTTTAGAAGAACTAAAATGGATCTTTAAGAATTTCTCAAGAACCAAAATGAGCTTTTTTCCTCTAAAAATTTCTAATGAATAGAGAAGAGTGATTGCCTTTGCCGCATGTAGTGGGCTAGAGTGGTGAGCAAAGCTGAAGTCGGTATCAAGTGTGAATGTGAATTGATTTGGTTCAAGGTTTCTGGCTTTTGGTGTTATGATTACATACAAGGATACGATGGTGATTCAAAGAAGGAAAGAATGTGCTGCGAAATAGAGGATTGATGCAGAGTTACATATGGTTAGATTTGGAGAATAGAGGAATAGTAAAGGAGTGTTAAAATCAATAATCAACGAGATGTTCATGGAAGTAACTATCGGGTATAGCATCAAAGGGCCATGATATATTGATTTTGCATGGATCTCAGAAAAATGATGCAGTTCATAGTGTCTTGGTGGTTATTGAAAGATGATGCATACTTACAAAGTAAGAAACTCTAATGTCTGAATATTGGTGTTGTGATGTTTGTTTTGTATTATAATGTTTATGTATGTCTAATAAGAGTATTTGGTACTGTTATAAACTTGTGGATTATTTGAGTATCCTCATACTCAGGTTATGATTCAAAAAATAAAACGGTTCCCATAAAAAACCTATATTTATCATATTCTAATTGTTCTTGCCTAACGCCTAAAACACTATATTTAACTTTTTTTTTATAACTGTTATAAGTATGAAGTATCTAACACTGTCTAATAAGTAAAATTTCTTGAGAAAGAGAAAGACTATTTATTTGCTTAATTTGACAACATCAGTGATAGATAACATCATATGCATTACACAATGATCATAGTAATTAGTTTACATCCCAAATTAATATAGTTTGATCTCTCTAGTTATCAAGTTTTGATACATGTCAAGGGACTTGAGAAATTCACAACATGTTTTCAAACTCAATTCACTCCTCTTGTATGGTTATATAGTAATATACACACACAAACTGGAAAATAATGTTGTTCTTGATTAATATTTAACAGAGATTATACAATCTTATTTGATTAAATATAAAAAAAATGAATTACAATATTTTGTACAAGCTTCATCCTTAAAAACAGAAGCTGATAAAAATATATTAGCTCTTTAAAACATGAGCTAATAATATCAAGTACAAATAACAAAATGTCAAATACATGTATGCGATATACTATATATCTACAATTCACATATCACTAAAAACAAGTCAAAGAATACCCAGTTGGAAAAAATATGCTGGGTTTAATTTACCATACATGAATGGATTGTTCACGTGGAATAACTGATGCCTTGTAGCCGGAGGATCTCCTTTCATAAAAATCATGGAGGACCCTTATGAGAGCACTTGCCTTTTTGCTTGCTCTAGAAGTTCCTTCACTTAGTTGTGAATATAAAGATTCCATAAGTGAAGAACTCTTCACTAAATGACCAACCACATTTTCTCCACCGTTTATTGATAGTGAAAGCAACAAAGAAACACAATGCTCTTTCCCGAATCTTGAAGTAGTGGAAGAACTCATGACTTCAACAGCTACATGTAAAGCTCCAAACTGAAGGATTTCCATTGTTCCATCACTTTTCTCTGCAAGAGTAGCTAGAATTGCTAATGAGTCAGTGATAATGTCTTCTTTTTCACATGCTTTTAAGATGTTAACTAACAAAGGAATTACTTCAGCAGCAAGTAACTTTTTGTGATTTTGATGGTGTTTAAGGAGGCCAAAGATTGCAACCAGACCGTTCTTTATGCTTCGATCAGTGCCGTCTTTTATGAGACAGATCAGTGAAGGAATTGCTTCTGGCTCTTGGCCTATTAAATTTGCATGATCAGCATTTGTAGCAAGGTAAAACAACACTGCTGCAGCATGCTGTTTAGCTTCAATCTTTATCCCTTTGTTTAAGACTCCAACAATCATTTCTAGTCCCCAATTTTCAACCATTTCACTTCTACTCTTGGAATATTTTGAGAGGTTTAAAAGGGCTGCGATAGAATTCTCTTGTGCTGATGAATCACTTGATGCCAACAACAACAACAAAAGAGGAACTGAACCAGCTTCTACCAAACAAGACCTACTAAAAATGCTTGTTTTGGTAAGAACCCTTATCTCAAATGCAGCATGATTCTTATGTTCAACATTTCCATTCTCAAGACTTTCACAAAGAAAACCAGCCAAGAGCTTCATGGCTCCCTCCGCCGCCGCACTACCTGTCTGCGCCGTCCTAGCAATGTCGTGATTCCGACGACCAGAATCAGCAAAAGGAATGCCTTTGACATTACAATATTGGTGAATCAACCTCTTTAAAACCAAATTTGGTACCAATTCAATGCTGCTAAGACTTTTACCTGTCTTTGGACATATTGCATTTCCACTTCTGAACCATTTGAGAATTGAAGAACGATCATAAGTGTGACCTGTTTCTATAGTCACAGGATCACCCATCAACTCCAAAGTGATTGGACATAGAAAATCATCTGAATTGACACAACTCAAAATCATCTCATTTTCTCTTCTTGTATCAATTTTCTTATTACCCTTACCCTCTTCACAGTCCATAACTTCCATCACCACACATCTACAATAACTCATAAAACCCATTAAACTACTTAAAAATCCCACCTTTCTCTTTTCTTCATTCAACCACTCAATCCCAATTTCACAATCCAAAAATTTCACCTCTTTATTACTCTCACTCCATTTCAAAACCCCAATATAATCAAGAACCCTCTTCAAATCACACTTATTCGGAGCAACCCTTTTCTCAAACAGGTTCAAGACATTCTTAATACACATCACTACATCTTTATCATCACCCTCAAAATCAAACCTTCCCTCCCTAGCTTGCTTCATCAACAACAAAACCTCTTCTTTAGCTTCCACAGACACCTCAACGGAATCAAAAGGAAAAACATCAAGTGCAGTTGCAACGGATCTAAACAAGACCCGAAACATTGTGGCAACCCGACCCGACTCCATCAACATAAGCAACCGAGCACCTTCGTGGGTCAAATCTTCCATCAAGAAAAGAAGCTTCTGAAAGATGAAATAAAGCTCAGAAAAACAAAGGGTCGCCGGAGAAGGAAGATTTGAATGATTTTTATGGATCTCATGGAAGAATGGTTGGAAAAGATGGATCAAACGAATAGTGTTTTTCGCGTTTCGTTTGTTGGAAGAGAAGAATTTGTGTTTGAAATTGTAAATTCTGTCGGAGAGAGTGATGAGGGAAGAGAGAAGAGTGGAAGGAGCAATGTTCACGCAGGGATGAACCGCCGGAAATGTGAATATCCGGCGACCCGACCCGTTTGTTGTTCGGATCATGGAAAGTAGAAAACGACAAAAAATTAATCAAAAGGTTTGTGTTTGGATTTTGTGTTTGTAACTTTGTAATGAACGTGTGCTGTTTTATAAGAGAAGAAAAGGAGGGACACGTGTTAGAAGACGATTTGATGGTAGTGTAGCATTTGAAATTTTGAGATGATGACACGTGTATATTATTGGATCTTGAAAAGGAGGGCGCTGAGGAAGTGACGCGTGGACGTGAAAAACGGAAAGGGAAAGTACTTTTGAAGGTGCGTAGAGAGAGGGTTCCGACAGCCATTTATGTTGACAACGTGGGATTAATTTATTTAATAAATTTAGCGTTGAGATTCCAATAGGTTTGTGGAAATAATTAATAAAATTGCGGCTTTGGGTTGGCTAATAATTTGGATTTTTAGATACAATTTTTGGTCAAATGTATGTTTTGCTTGAATAGAATGATTATTGGGTTGGCTAATAGAATGATTCCAATAGGTTTGCTTGAATAGAATAATACGTAAATTTAGTTTTTATTTTTTAATTTTAATCATCCTTAAAATACATAAAAATATTGTTTTATTTTATTATTTAACGGTCAATTTTTAAAAAATTAACATTTCGATAATTTTTTTTTAATTATGAGATAATTGTATTTTGGAAATTTTGTATTTTTTAAAATTTCACATTTATAAAATTATATTATTTTTTAAAATTTAAAAAAAAAATTAAAAGTTTCACATTCTTCTACAGTTTAAATTTTTTTTAATTTTTGAAAAAATTCATTTGGAAATTCTATATTTATTCAAAATTTTGAAGTTTTTTTAAAATTTTAAGAAAAATTATATTTTGAAGGTTTCATACTCATAAAATTTTGATATTTTTTTAAAATTTTTAGAAAAATTATATTTTAGAATTTTTACATTCATTAAAAATTTTGAATTTAAAAAAAATTAAAATTTCATTTCAAAAATTTTATATTCATTCAGAGTTTTGAAATTTTTAAAATTTTAAAAAAATTATATTTTAAAAATTTTATATTAATCTAAAATTTAATTTTTTTAAAAGAATTATATTTTGAAAGTTTGACATTTATCATAAATTTTAAAAATTTATAAATCTTTCAAAAAATATAAATATTAAATAATAAAAAATAAAAATAATCTTTTCATGTAATTTGGAAAATGAGAGATAAAGAAGAAAGTAGTGGGACTTGGGAGAAAGATTTCTACAATAATCATAATAATAATAACGATCATGATGATCTAGCTTGTGTCGGCAAGTGAGTATTAACCGTGTTCTTTTGAATGGGTCAATGGCCCATGTACATAATAATGCTCATTAAATTGAGAACCTTCGACCAAAAAATTAGAGGTCTATAAAATACTAATGTTGTTTATAATGGAATTCAGCACCAAAAAAAGTATTTGGATTTGCTGCATTTACAATTTTAAACATTTGTAATTGTTAAATCAAAGTCGGTAGAAAATGAATAAGTAATTTTTTTTTAATTCAATCTGAAAGTTTTTTAACAAATCAACTCTTGCAAACACCAGCTCAACACCGAAAACTGAAAAATAAGCTCTTGATGGGTCTCACTCTTGTTGTTCTCAGAATTGAGATCCTACATTGTGTGGGAATATTCGAACTCGAACCAATCAAGTTTGCTCTATTTGGGTTGGTTCGGATTTAGAAAAACACATGAGAAGGTTGCAAGTGTGCTAGGGGTATTTCTTTATACTAAAAAAGTTATTCATTGAATTTAGTTGGTAACATAGATTAAAAACAATACAAATTCAATACCACTAAAAATTAAAAATGGTAAATTTATGAACAAACGCACAACTCACAAGTTAATAGTATAAAATAAGAAAATACTTAGAAATGTAATAAAATCAAAGTGATCGAAATACTTATGTCTTTAAATATATAATGTTGACGACTAAATTATTAACTGAATCTACTATAGAATGAAGTTGACATGTCAATCAAAGCAAAATAAATACCGCAATTAGACGAAATATTAAACAAATTGCATAAGACAACGAATAAAACAATATCATACTCAGACAATAAAATAAAAAAAATAAAAAAATGAGAGTAATAGATGGCAGATTGAGAAAGATGTGGCTAAGTCTAATTGAAAATGTTTGAATGGATACTATAACTTTCCAATTTGAATAACTAAAACAATATAGAGAAACTACAACCCTATATTTTGCTTTTTATTTATGTTCATTCGGGGTTGATGTATTAAAAATAAGTAAAAAATTTCATATTAGATAGAAGAATGAATATTAAATATTATATAGTGAGATAATTGATTTATCAAATGTCTTTAGATTGTGAAAGATGTGATGTCTAATCCACTAATGTGGTTGCTCTTAGCCAAATGAACAAGATCAACAAACCATTCATTAATTGAAGTTTAAAGCAAATTTTAAAATACTATTTTGAAAGGAAAATAATATAAAGGTCTTTTTAATGTTATTAATAATATTTTATTTAAATTTTATTTTAATTGCTTTTTAAAATGAAAAATATTTTAATTAACTATTTCATTATTTTATCTTTTTACACTTGTCATGTGATGTCTTTATTTTGTTGTAGTTTTTTTTAGCCAAATTGTACATGAAAATATTCTATTGGGACACCTAAATCCTTGTCTTACTAGATTGGGTCTTTGGTCAATTTTGTCAATATGACTCAACATTTTGATAAATTATGTCAACAATTCTAAGCAAATGAGAATTGAGATTAGTATTAAGGATTGTTAGTTGGTTCTTATTCTCACTCTCAACTTGTTAAGAATTTGTTTAGTTCGAAATTTAATTTGGGAGTTATGAGTTTAGCATAAATTTTCTGTTTTGATTTCTATTCGACTCAATTTAAGTTCGTAGACAATTCAATTTAGTTCATTATATTGAACCACATAATTCAATACACAATTTGGAATTTTTTTTTAATTTTTAACCTTTTAAATTAGTAATTTAACTTTAGTTTTTTTAGATAAAGCAATTGTTTAATTGAAAAATATATCAATATAAATTAAGACTTTGATAAAATCATATTTTTAACATGAATTAATCCTCATTATGTTTCAAATAATTAGTAATTATAAGTCTATTTTATATAATCCTCAATAAAATAGAATCCATTTTTCAACACACAAAACATTATCCTATATATATATAGTTAAATTAAGCTTATTTAGTCGAGGGACTAAAATCAATAACTTAATTATCACAGTGAGTTCTACTTGCACAGTTTTACTTTCTATATATATCTTTTCTCTGCATTCCAATGTTGCTTGGATGGCTTTGATGCTTCTGCTCGTCAACTACCTATATTGAATGCTTTTTAAATTTATAGGAATGCTTTTTAAATTTATAGGATTAGCATGGGGAAGTAAAACATGTTCATTGAGAGTTACAGGGAGTGTGGGGAGCAGTTACGAGATAAACATTCAAGATCTCTAAGGAGTTCTGATATTACATGTGAACCCCAATACCACTTGATGTGGAGTCTGGGAGAGCGTCGAGAGCAGCAACAAATTAAACGTCTAGGATTCATAACAGACATTGACACCATATTTCAACCCAAAATCTTAATGCATTCAGTATATCGGCCACCTCCCTTATATAAAAGGTTTCCTCTTTTTCTAGTCGATGTTGGACTAACAAATTATATTTGAATTATAACATTTCCTCCCTCAAGTGTGAGTCACTTACATCACTAGACTTTATCTACACTAGAATTTCACTTATGCTCCCTTACCAAGCCGAACATAGGTACAATACTACTTGTTGGGGAGTATGGGGAGTGCGGGGAGCAACAACAAGCTAAAGGTTCAAGATCCTTAAGAGACATTGATACCACATATCAACCCAAAACCTAAAGACAATGAATATATGAGTCATCTCTCTTATATATTCAATATTTACCACATTTTTAGTCGATATGAGACTTAACTACTCACACTTGAACCCAACACATGCATTTCTTCCTATGCTTGTGTTTTTACTTGTTGAGACTTAGTCACTCGAAGTACTAGATTTAGTCTAATTGGTTTGAAATTTTCTAAACCCATGACCCGAATCGAAAATAGTAATTTTGAGTGGTTTAGTTGATATCTTATGGAAGTGAATATACTTTACTTCTTTACATTTAGTTTGTTTTAAGAAAAATTGATCTAAGTCAAATATAGGCCTTAGAATGGTTCCACTTGTGGCCTATGAAGATTTAGGGGGAGCTTGCTTTAAATAGGATTTTGTAACTTCATTTGAGTCAAATTTAAAATGAATTACTTTGTTCTTAATGAGAATGTTGAGTGAGCAAACCTCCTCTTTGTTTCTTGGATTAGAACATTATACAATTCTTATCAATGACATCCAATCATTCATAGTTGTGGCGCCTCCTTCTCCATTTTCTCAACCAAATCAATCTTTGTTTTTTTTCTTTTCTCTTTTATTAGTTATTTTGAATAAAAAAACACTATGTTATCACCTCGAAAACAACATAAATACACATCATTGAATTAATTGAATGGGTATGTCTTTGATTTTGAGTTTTATAAATCTAAGGTTTATATTTGAATTGGTTTTATTTTTATGAGTTTTTTTTTAATATAATTATGAATTTCTTAATTTTATTTAAAAATAAATTAATTAATAAAAAATCCAAAAAAATGTTAATGTGGTTTGCCACCTCAATATTTTTAACCAAAAAAAAAAACTTATGCACACTTTAAAAGATAAAAGGAGTAATTAAAAAAAAAAGACAAATGATCAAATTGTTATAATTAAATAAAGTTAAAAAAAATTAAAAATATAATTTAAATGACGTGACATTGGTATATGAACCAATATAAATCAAATTTGATTGGTTTGGTTTGATTTAAACCAAAACAATAAAAAAAAATACCAAACCAATTTAGTTGGTTTGATTTAGATATTTAAATTCAATCAATCATTAGGTTTTTTCTTATACCTTTATTAGTGTAGATTAAGTGGCACGTCAAGTAGGTACTTTATCTGTAGAGTAACAAATATGAGTGTCTATATCTAAAGACATTTGAATGAGATGATAAGATTTTTTTTAAGTTTAATTAGAAATTTAGAGTTGAAATTTAATTTTAGAAATACAACAATATTAAATATCTTGAAAGAGATTTTTAAGGGCCATAATAGTCTTCCTTAGTTCGAGAAGGTGTAACTTTTTACATAATAAAAATATAGATGTTTATAGAGAAGAGTAGTTATGAAAATACTTTTTTTTCTTTTCATTTTTACAAATTCCATTTAATAAATTATATTAAAATAAACAAATACTTTTTACAATAAAATAAATATTATTAAAATACAATAATTTAAAATTATTGATGATACTCGTTTACTAAACTTTTCTAAAATATTGAATGGGAGAAACTATTGTTTATCAAAATATTATAATTAAAAAATTTATAAAATAAATCATTGTACTTATTTGGATATCTAAATTCAAATATTTAATTGTAAATGCTCTTAGCACGTGTAATTGGCCACACAAAGAATATTGTGTGAAAGTGATCATTGTGTGCTATTTCCAGCATCACATCACATTGACATTGGCAAATGGCAAAGCAAAACAAGTAGTTGAGTGCCCTAATCCCAACGAAACCCTAATTGAGAGCCCTATCATTTCACTCTTTTCAGTTTTCAAAAGACTTGTTTTGGTGGGGTAGGCAATAGGCACCCCCCGCAGCCGAAAGCACGTCACCAAAGGAACACTAGATACCCCAAACTGCATCCACCAAATCAGATATTTTTCTTGTATCTACTATTTTCATTCATTTTATATAAGCAGTTTTTTATAATTTTATCTAATTAAATTGTAGAAAATATTATTTGATTTTTTTTACCTAATTATTTGTTTTTTTTTATGATTAATAAAAAATTGGTTAGTGTATATAGTTTTGTGTATTAATGTTTCAGAATTCTTCTTTAATCAACATCTTGATTAAATAATGACACTGTAAATTGTAAATTAATTAAGAAAACTGTGATGATAAATAATTAATGAATTTTTTAATCTGAAATTATAATTATATTTAAACATAATTTATTTTCTAAATGAAACTTATTAGTATTTCTAGAGATAAAGTAAATAATGATAAATATATATCTTTTAAAGAGTAAATAATTATTTTAGCTAGTCTATTCATATAAAAAAACTATTTTGTTTTTAAATTATAGATTAATTAGTAAATGTTATATTATTAAATTGAATAT
>JBBPBS010000170.1:6281382-6322790 GCA_037974835.1 Cicer judaicum
TAATTTTAATAAAAATTAGAAAATAAGTTGATGTAAATAAAAAAAAATCCTAAAGTTAAATTAATTATTCGTATATTAAAAAAAAATTGATTTAAAAAGAGATATCCAATTTAATTTAGTTCCCACATTCGATTATTTTGAATTAATTTATGGTTTTTTAAATTAATTTAGATGTGAACATATCTGTATATAATTTAAAACCATATAACATATATATTTTATGTAGGCTAGTTACTATTATATATAAAAAGATCTCTTAATTTTGAGTCACGTGGTAAAAATTCTTTCTATATATAAATGAAATGAATGAATTATATCCTTAAATTAAGTTGATAATAATAATATTTTTGACTAAAACTTGATGATGATTGAGTATTATAATAATTATAAGACAAGTGAAAAAATGAATGTTTGTGTGTGTATATAAAGGAAAGCATAGAAGGGCAAAGATTGTGTGATTTCCCTACTCATTACAAACTAACATGGCGGCAGAGAACAACAACGCAGCAGCCGCAATTGATTCTCCCCTTAAGAGGCAAAGAGAAGAAGATGAACAACCTACAAATGGTGTCTCTCAAACTCTCTCTAAAGACCCTCTTCAACCCATTCATGGTTTTTCATCTGTTATTCCTGGCTGGTTCTCTGAAATTAGCCCAATGTGGCCTGGTTTGTTTTTTCTTACCACCCTTTTCTTTTTCTTCACCAAAATTCTCTCTTTTTATTTCCCTTTTTCACTTACCATTCTCAATTTTTAATCTTCTGTTGATTTATGTGTTCCAACTAGTGTGGGTGTTTTTCTCTGAAGAAACTTAGGTTTAATTCTTAGTGTTTTTTTTCTTGGAAAGTAAAAGCCCTTTTATCTTGAATTAAGGGATGCTAGAATTAAGCTCTTTTATCTTTTTTTTTTTTAGTTTTATTTTATGTTGCAGGATTGATTCGATACTTTGGAAGTTTTGCTTAGTTGAGATTTTATGTATTTTATTGATTATTTATAAACTCACGTGATACTAGATTGTTTTGTGAGTAAACAGAGATTTGGGTTCTGAATATGTTGCTTGAATATATCAAAATTATAAAAATATCTCAGATTGTGTACTTTACAAGTCAGTTCGGTCCTCAAATGTGTATTTGTTAGTTAGCTTGGTACTTGAATGTGTCTTCTCTTTGTAAATTTGGTAAATGAAATTACTAACAGATATACTCATGGATGTTTTCGAAGTTTCAGTATGTTTTGGGATTATAATAACACTGCCTCACATTTTGGGACCAAAATCACTGTTTACTCTTGTTTTGTAGTTGGAGTAACCAATGGTTTGTAGATGGTAGACGTGCACTTCTCTGATTTATTTATCTTCATTACTTGAGCAATATTTAATGATCTGTTGTGATTCTGTCTTTACTTACATATGTTGGATTTAATGAAATAGTGCCACTTTGAGGTTTTCTATATGTAATAGAGCCACTGCAAAGATGTTATCCTATCCATGACATGTAAGAGAAACTGCGGAATGAACTCTGAGATTCAACTTCCTTTTGTTATTTTGTAGCTCAGTTGTAGTGTGATTAGCTGTTTGACTAGTTGTTGGTTTTTTCTCATTGCAAATTTGATTTAGTGACACTGAATATAATTATTGTCTTAGATGATTGAACTTTCCCAGTTCCTTTACTTTGTCATTGTTATATTTTATTTTTTTTCTTGCGTAAAACCTTTAGTGTGATTTATGTATCAGTAACAGAAGTTAATTTTCGATTTTTTGGTATACTTTAAGGTATTGAGTTTAACAAAACCAAAATGAATTCATCTTAGAAAAATATGCGTGCTGTAAACTAGTTTTTTAATTTGCAGGGGAGGCTCACTCCTTGAAGGTGGAAAAGATTTTGTTTCAAGGAAAATCTGATTATCAGGATGTTATGGTCTTCCAGGTACATGAAGCTTCAGTTATATTCAATGTTGTCAAATAGCCACTGTAGTGCTATAGCATAGCGGAATTTGAACTAATCGCTATTGTTCGCGATAATACTATAGCATAGCGGAATTCGAACAAACTGCTATTTACTGTGATCCGTAATTGACAACACTGGTTATATTTGAAATGTTAGTCCACTTCACTTCATCGTCATAGTTCTATTTACAACATATGTTTTCATTTTGCAGTCATCAACATATGGCAAGGTTCTTGTTTTGGATGGAGTGATTCAGCTCACAGAAAGGGATGAGTGTGCCTACCAAGAGATGATCACTCATCTTCCTCTTTGCTCTATTCCAAACCCCAAAAAGGTATTTGATATTTCAAATCCCTCTTGGAATTTAGTATATGTCAAGTTTACCTGTATTGTCATTCAAATGTTAACCTGTTTCCGTGCATAACATTCCAAGTGTATGCTGAAGTTAATTTTTTTTTGTCTCACTGCAATTGTCTGTTAGGTTTTGGTTATTGGTGGAGGAGATGGGGGAGTCCTACGGGAAGTTTCACGGCATTCTTCAGTGGAAAAGATTGACATTTGCGAAATAGACAAGATGGTTGTCGATGTGAGTACACTAAAACTCTATTCACTCATTGTCTAATCAAAACTAAGGGGCCATTTACTTTGTGAAAACGCTTCTTATTTTCATTTCTTAAAAAAACTTGTTCATTTTAACGTGCTAATAAGATGTGGGGCTCATTAAGTGAACCATTGCGATAGAGAGAAGATGAAGTGCTAGTTAAGGATGATGCATTTCAAGAAATAATGCAAACAATTTTTTGACATTTTCATTATTTCCAAAAATACAGATAATCGTTCACTTTATGAGTCTCACGTCTGTTCTGTTAGCGAGTAAAATTGACATAAGTTATAGGAAATGAAAATAGAAAATACTTTCACAACGTAAACAAGGTCAAAATAGTTCTATTGACATACAACTAACTTATTTAGTACGGCAATGCAGTATCTCCTCAATATCCAATTGAACTCTTCATTTTTTACAGGTCTCCAAACAATTTTTCCCTGATATAGCAGTAGGTTTTGAGGATCCTCGGGTGTCACTTCATATCGGCGATGGTATAATAATCAACTACCCTCCATGTTTCTTAACCACTTTACTGTTTTGTGATAATGTTTCTAATGATGGTTTGTCTTTCAATGATCTAGGAGTTGCATTTTTGAAGGCAGCTACAGAAGGAACTTATGATGCAGTTATAGTGGATTCATCTGATCCTATTGGTAGGGTATATCTGAAATACGTTATAAATTTATGGTGTACAGTTAATATAATGCTTTTTTGCTAAGGTTATATTTGATATCGTTTAGGTCCTGCTCAAGAGCTTTTCGAAAAGCCCTTTTTTGCGTCAGTTGCAAGGGCTCTTCGTCCAGGAGGAGTTGTGTGTACTCAAGCGGAAAGTATATGGCTTCATATGCATATCATCGAGGACATTGTAGCGAATTGTCGCCAGATATTCAAAGGCTCTGTCAACTATGCTTGGACCACGGTTCCTACGTACCCAAGGTTTTTGTTCTTTCATACTTTTTTCCCATTTGACAATATCTGTCATATATAACATGCTTTTGGATTAGGGATATGATTATATTTGTTGTTTATGGTGCTGTTATTTTTTCTGTTTCAGTGGGATGATTGGTTTTATGCTCTGCTCAACCGAAGGACCTTCCGTCGATTTCAAGCATCCAGTGAATCCTATAGATGAGAATGATAGCCAGCAGGCAACAAGACCATTGAAATTTTACAACTCAGAGGTATGCTGCTTGAACCATGTTTGCTTTCCCTTACACCAAACTATCCTAAATGTCGGCCTAAACCCTAATGAGACCTAATCAAACTCTAAGATGAGACCTAAGCAAAGGTTTAGTGGCCTAGGAGTTGGGCCGGCCCTGACTCCTGGGCACAGTTTTTCAACTCGAACTCTCCCATTGTGTTTTTTGTTTTCTCATTTTCATTTCAATCTTTATTCTTAAATTTTGGTTACATTATGTCTATGCTTTTTTTTCTTTCAGCTTCATTCAGCCGCTTTCTGTTTGCCATCTTTTGCTAAGAGGGCAATTGCTTCTAAAGCAAATTGAGAACATTTTCATGTGATTGAAAGGGCACTTTTGGATATCGATCCATCCGTCAATGAACCGTGGAATAAATTAGTCCTTCAAGTTGACATCGAAGTGTAGCTTTTTATTTCATGAAATGAGTTGTAGTTGATGGATTCAGTTCGTAGGGAATTTACCTTAAACATTATTCACAATATGGAACTTTTGTTTAATGCGCATATGCATGCTTTTTACCTATTTGAAATTAAAATGTGTTCCTTATGAGTTTTTTGTCTTTAATTCTTTGGTTCCTTGGAAAAGGAATCTTGATAATTCAAAGTTTGATTGGGGGTAAATAAAGTTTGACAGTCAAGCCTAATCAAATATTGTTATAGTTACAATTTGAAATCGGATTCTTTTAAACGATTCGCTCTGCACAAAAACTCATTAACGACTTGACTTGAATCTAACTCTTTGATTAAGATACATTTTTATATTTTGATTAATCAAGTATTTAACTAATTCAATTTACACATATTGTATCAACGAGTATTAATTTGGTACATGTCAAACTTTTTTGGTTGAGTATTAGAAAGACAAACATTTAATGGAAAATATATCTTGAAGATTCATCTTTTGTGAAATGTGAGACTTTACATGCCTGGTTGTGGATAAAAATGTATGCTTGATGATTGAACACTATGATCTATGTGATGTAATGATTTTATAGGTTAGTAGGACCCTTGTTTAGTGCCCAATAAGTTTGTAAGAGTAGCCTAGAAATTGGATATATGTATTTTAGGAACGACTAAAATCGTATTTTGAACGACAGAATAAACTTATGAGTGAAGAAAAGTGACTCATAACTCGAAATAGTGCAAATTCTGCATGGGACTGTCGAGGGCAGTAAAGAATATTGCTAGGGATCTTAACGACTTTCCAGAGGAAAAACAACCTATTGAGAAGAGGAAGATGAAAGAGAAAAGTGTTACAAATTATAAATTAATTTAAATGTCGAAATTGTTAGGTTGAATATTATGTCTCAAATTTACTGTGTGGGATTTTGATAGTATTTATCGTCTTGTTGGATAAAAAATAAATGTTACAAATTACGTATAAAATACTATTAACAAAGGATAAATTAGATATTCATAAGATCTAACTCAACTGACAAATGACGAAAACAAATAATCGAGTGAACTTTTGTTTTGAGAAAATCAAGTGAACTAATAGTTAAAAGAAATAAATTTCGTTGAAATTATTTTATTCATAAACTAATATTAGGTGTATATAGACATACTATTTTGTACTTAACTTTTTAAATTAAATAAATGGTGAATATATATATATATATATATATATATATATATATATATTAATCAAATAACTTACTAATTAGATTCATACACTTAAATGTAAATAAGGAATTTGCATGTCAATGTCTTTCAACTATAGAGAAGAATCAATATTGTGATTTATTCATATATGAAAAATAAATGCAGCTAATATGATGGTGATGATGATGCAATAAATTTTAGAAATTTTTCCTTTGTAACCTTATATTTCTAATTTGAGGACAGACACTCTTTCCAAAACTCGAATAAGAGACATTATTTAAGAGAAACAAAAAGCTCACGAATTTTACTAATATTGTTGGTATTAAAAAAGCAACTATTTTCATCCTTAAAAAAGCACACAGATACATAAAAAGTGGTTCCCAAAAAAATAGTCTAATGATAAGGATCAAGACATTTAATAGCTCCTGGTTTAGCACGAGCTACTAACAAAATTTCTCTCTTTTAATAAATTAACTACTAGCATTTATTAAAAAAATGTATGAAATATTTTTTTTTTCTGACAATGTGCATGAAAAGTTAAATATGTTTTTTATACTAGAAATAAAAAAGCTTTGAAACAGGTGATTTTATGGTAATGTAGTACTCCAAATCATGTGTCATATTTTGGAGGAAGCATATCCCATTATTAGTCTACATTAATTAACAAGAGAAATCATTTTGGTCTTTTTTTGTTGCTGATTTAGGAACTAGTCCTCTTTATGTTTTTGCTGATGTCTTCACCAAGGTTCAATTGAATGAGATGTTGATGTCTTGGGGGCATTATCATTAGTCATGTACACAATAGCACTTTTTCAATTACTCAAAGCAAATGACAATGTTGAAGGTACGGGATTTTCTTCCCCTATTTTAATTGAGATTTATTGTTAATTATTAACTATTGACATAAAAATACGTTGATACTAATAATAAAGTAAAAAAATAAAAGTGATTAAATGTAACTATATGTTGACGTAAACACTCTCATACATTATATACGTATTCAATCTAAAGTGTTAATGTTATAATTTGTTAATAGAGAAATGATATTTTGACATAATTTTAATAGAATTTGGGTGATTAACGCAATTTAAATATGTGATTAATTACTTTTGTGAGAGGTTAATAAATATAATAAAGTATTGCAACTCATAACACTTCACTTAATACAATTAACTAAAATGTTGAACAATTAACCATAATTTTCAAGTATATATTTGAATCTAAATTGTGATAAATAAATATCATGTATATTTCAACACATGAAAGTCATATATATTTGGACACATATTGGATTGTTAATGAATATATATGCATATATCTTTGAACACTTAAAGTTGTGGTTAATAAGATTCAAAATTTGTGTTCAACCTTGTTATAATCAATAATCATTTGCTAAATATAACTAACCACATATTTGAAATGTGCTAACCATCTAAGTTGTTGTCGAATTTTGATGTAAAATTTTGTGTGAACATAACATAACTTTTTGTACATTCATGGTTGAACTCTAGGAGAAACATTTGCACTATACTCTTTGATTTGTAGAATTGCAAATGTGAATATGCTTCCAAATAGTCAAGTAGCTGATGAGTACATCTCTAATTTTTAGGCTTCAACTTCCCCTCCTGAGTTGAAAAGGGCCTTAAACATAAAGCAGAGTTTGGAAATAAAATCAACTTTGAAAACTCTTTTGTTGCTTCTGGTTCTACTAGGAACTTCCATAGTTATTGGAGATGGTATTCTAACACCAGCTATGTCAGGTACTTAAATACACAACTTTTTTTCGATCAAGTTCTGTTGACAAGCACATAGAAGAGTTAAGCACATTTTGCTAAAAGTCCAGATGAATGTTAAAGGGTCGTGTTTTAAGCATTGAAAATAACTTACATAGTTGACTTATTTGAACTTTATCTACAGACATAAGCATTTGTTAGATTATTTGAGATAGTTTATGAAAACAACTTATGATGAGCCTATATGGTTTTTTCGGCTTATTTGAATAATTTCTCTAGGATAGTTAATGAAAAACAACTTATATTTTATATTAAACAATTTGTCTTTATTTTCTTAGTAATTTCTCCAGGATTCTTTGAATTGGTTGATTTGAGCTTATATGCTGGTATAAATACTTGTAAGAGTATTTGAAAGAACTTAAAAAAATAACTTATGACATATCTATAAGATGTTTTCAGTTTATATCCACAAGCTCTCCAAGAAAACTTATGAAAAAACTTAAAACTTACTTAAAAATTGTTTGACCTGATTTTTTCTTTTAGTAAAGAAAAACCTATACACAATCATATAAGTTTTTATGCTATAAGCATTTAATTAAGGTGTTTATTTAATTTGTTTTCTATCAGTATTATCAATGCTGTCATGTGGAATTTGACTGCTGCTTTATTGTAGTGATTTCTGCCATAAGTGGACTGCAAGTGAAATAAATTGGATTGATCAAAGTGAGTATATTTTCATTCTCTCAAGAATGATGGCTTTTATTTTTCTTATGGAAATGAAAAAGTTAGAATTTTTCACAAAATAATTTAATTTGTTTTCATGTTGTTGTTTGTAGATAAAGTGGTTATGGTTTCAATAGTAGTCCTAGTGGCTTTGTTCAGCATACAAAGATTTGGAACCAGTAAAATGGGTTTCATGTTTTCTCCTATACATGCTTTATGGTTCATTTATCTTGGTTCTGTTGGAATTTATAATATAACAAAGCATGATATAGCTGTTTTGGGAGCAATCAATCCAACTCATATTTTATTTCTTTAAGAAGAATGGCAAAAATGCTTGGTCAGCTCTTGGTGGTTGTGTTCTTTGTGTTACAGGTAATTGTTTTTTAATTTTATTTTTCATCACTTTCATGGTTTTCAAACATGAGTACTGCATTTGATTAACCTAATTATTGACATTTTACTAGGTATTTGAAGTTTCTTTTGTATAGATGACTAATACATGTAGCATCGACATTTCAGATTGAAGACGTGTCCACGCACACCGACATGACACTAACGTATATTGTTACATTCAATCACTTCTATTTTCATAAATTATTATTGGTGTCTACGAGTAAGTGTTGTGTCTTAAGTTCGTGTCTAATTCATAGTGTTCATTTAGCCCAATCTTGGTATGACATCTCTGACTATGAGAATAAGCACATACCATATGTAAAAATTATTGAAATCAAATCATAGGATTCTTGTTGCATGTTGTTGGATGAAGCACCAAATTAATGCTAGAAGATATTAAAAAAAATTACCTGATACATATTTCACTTTAAATCCTTTGGGAAATAAGTCATTCATGCTTGTCCATATAGATGAGAAATATATGATGCATGGAAATAACCTTGAGTACAAGAATGAGATACATTACATACACATGGTGTTCATTTCTTCTGCAGGTTCAGAAGCAATGTTAGCTGATCTGGGCCATTTTTCAGTAAGAGCAATACAGGTTTTTGAAAGTTCAAAATCCTTTCTATTTGACTAGGGAACCACTAAGTGCATGATTGGATTTGTGGTGATTTTGTTAAAGCTTCAAAATGTACTTTTTGCTAAAATTACGATAGCATACCATAATTCTGCCAAACTCACCGGCAAGCCAAACATCGACAAAATTTATCATGTCTTCTATAATGATTTGAATTTGCACTGAAACTCTTCTATAACTGCTTATATGGATTTCCTTCACTTGTATAGTATTTCCTTGTCTCCTCCTTGCTTAAATGGGCCAAGCTGCTTATTTGCTGAAGAACCCTACTACTTATTCAAATATATTCTATTTCTGTTCCAAGTAATGTTTACTGATATTATAATGTATGTCATTATGCATATTAATCACTGTCCTTAAAACTCTAATTTTGAAAATTTTGTTCTTTTTTTGAGTGAAACAGGTAGTCTCTTTTGGCCTGTGTTTGTGATTGTTACACTTGCTGCTATGATTGCTAGCCAAGCAATGATATCAGCTACATTTTCAGGCATAAAGCAATATATGGCTTTAGGGTGCTTTCCTAGGCTCAAGATAATTCACACCTCAACAAAGTTCACGGGACAAATTTACATCCCTGTGATTAAATGGTTTCTTATGGTTATGTGTATATTTGTTGTTTCCATCTTTAGAAGCACTACTGATATTGCAAATGCATATGATAAAGTTCCTCTCATCTCAATATTCCAAGTAGTACTAATTGTTTTTTTATTCTTTTTCTTTATCAATATTAGGTTCAAAATTGTGATGATTACTAAATTTATAACATGAAATGTTTGACTATATGATGATTTGACCCCAATTTTATATTATGAACTTGCAATATATGTTTCATGATGATCATAATTCCAACATGACTATGTGTAGTAAAAATTTATGCAAAAGCATTAATCAAACATCAGGATATTGATTAACTTGTAACAACTTTACTCTTTCTTG
The DNA here is from genome assembly GCA_037974835.1 of Cicer judaicum. Lineage (NCBI taxonomy): Eukaryota > Viridiplantae > Streptophyta > Magnoliopsida > Fabales > Fabaceae > Cicer > Cicer judaicum. The sequence continues at coordinate 6,291,162 of JBBPBS010000170.1, forward strand.
AAATTATACAAAACACAACACCTAGGAAGTGCAACCTTTTTCCTATCAATATTGTACACATGGAACTATGGAAGTCTATTAAAATACAAAAGTGAAGTTAAAGACAAGATTTCAATGGATTTAATGCATGATCTTGGTTCCATTCTTGGAACAGTAAGGGTTCCAGGAATTGGATTGTTATACACTTGAGCTTGTTCTTGGAATTACCTATCCCTATTGTCCTCAAGGGGGGCCGCGGCCAATAAAAAAAAATTATAGGTTAAATGACCAAAAATACCCTTATTGAAATTAGAAAATTACGAACATATCTAAAACCCTAAAACCCTAACATCTGTATCTTCTCCTCTCTCCTTCTCCGTCGTCCTCGATCTGTCCTCGTCACTCCGTCGGCCGTAGTGTCACGATCGGTGCAGCTCACTCCTTCGCGTCACGATCGGTGCAGCTCACTCCTTCGCGTCACAATCTGTGTTCCTCACTCCGTCGCTTTACGATCGGTGCTGCTCACTCCGTCGCGCCAGGATCTGTGCTCGCCTCTGCGATTCCAACCTATTTCCATCTCTTCCCTCTCCGTTCGTCAAAAGGTTCGTGTCTGAATTTCAATTCATCTCTCAGTTTCGTTTATCATCGGAATTGTTTTATTACTTACTTTATTATGCCATTGTTATCAAATCGATTGATATCTATCTCTCTTTTCTTGTTACAATTGTTGAGTGAATCAGTAAATGTATAGATGTTAGTGAATGGATAGATGGTAGTGCTGATAGATGTTTGTTGCATGTAAGGTGTTTGATAATATGCACATGTTACAATTGTTGAGGGAATTAGTGAATGGATATATGTTAGTATTGATAGATGTTTGTTGCATATAAGGTGTTTGATAATATGCACAAATCAAGTGGTTCTTTGTTTGATAATAGGCTTGTCAACAAGATGTTTTTTTTATCATTGATCACCAAGCGTATTGACTCCCTTTGTCTCTGATTTGTGCATATTATCTCTGATCTGTGACTGTGACTCTGATTTATTTGTGGTTGCAACTCTGATTTGTGACTTCCTTTTTATTTGTGATTTGTGACTTTAAGGTATTTTTAAGTCATAGTTAAATTATTTGATACTCCACTTTATGTTTATTACAACTTAATTTTTTGCTATATAATATTATTTGCATATTTGATTTTTATATATTATAATGCCTAGCTGTATAGTGAACACTCTAGTATTTTGATAATCTGGCTTAATCAGAATTATTAATAACTATTGTAATTACTGCAATTTTTGTTTCTCGTGTTTATTATTTGTTTTGTGCCATTTCCGTTGCTAAATTTTCATAAAGCATTTTGATTACTATTGAATTTGAATTTTGAAATATGAGAAAGATCCTTGAAGTTTATTGGTTGTAATTACTGCAATTTTGAAGTTTATTCAAAATTTTGTAACTACTGTTAATTAGTTTTTCAATCGCATTTTCAGACCTAATATTGCATTAATACAATGATTGCATGAATCATTTGACTAAATAAATATATTGGAACTACAATATTAAATATTGTAAATAATTTGATTTTGGAGTTTAATAGTATTCCCAGTTGAATTACTGTGAGGTTAACTTTCAGAAATTTATGGATATGCTGGTTGTAGTGAAGATAGCATTGTTTCTTTCAATATTTTACGATGATCTGTCTGCTAAACCTGTACAGTAAGAGAATAATCCAATTACATTCAACTGGATGCTGGCAGAACAGGTTCTTGAACTGGTTTTTACTTTGTTCCGCATCCTTTTCTTTGTGCAAAATGCCTCGCACTACCTCTCTGGAGTGCCCTGGCTGCCCACCACTTCGTGCCCTAACCTTTGACACACTTGGTCTTATCAAAGGTCTTACATTTTTCTATTTTTTTTCTTTATTATTATTATTATTATTATTATTATTATTATTATTATTATTATTATTATTATTATTATTATTATTATTACTATCACTTTGTTTTTGCTTATTTTCCTATCTGCTTTGTAATGTTAGTTATCGAATCCTGTGAAAATCAAGGAGGTCCTAAGGTTGTAGAGAGATGGGGCGAACCTAATGCATCCAAGTCCGTTAATGCTGTTTCAATCATTGATCGAAAATCTCACCCTGTACTTTTTCTCTTTGTTTAAACCTTTTTCTAATTCACCATTAAGTCATTATTATTCAGGAAGTTTGGATTCTTATTATTTCCCTATGCTTTTCTTGTATTGCAGCTATTAGCTGTAGCAAGGAAAAATGGCCAGGTAAACTATTTTGCGGTTCTATAGTTGTCTCTGAAAATATTTGTTATCAAATGTACATGCATTTCACTCAATGTATAAATATTTCAGATTGATGTTTTGAGCCTTGTCAATGGAGATTCTCATGCTACAATTACGACCGCCAATGATGGAGATGTTCAGTCTGAAGAGAATAATATTATTGGTTTGCATTTATTTGCAAAACAAAATCTTGAGTTAGACTCCAGGTATATAAACAGTAGATTTTTTGCTGTTTAATATTGTTTTCATTCCTGTCGATATTGTATTTTGAGTTTTTGCTTAATTTGTTTAGCTGAAGAGCTATGACCACAGTAAAATTTCTCTATGAATAATTGAATTACCTTGGTCTTTCTTCATGCAACTGTGTGAATGCAAAGCAACAGCTTATACATGAGACTTTTGGGTTATTTTGTTAGGTTGCTCTGTCAGTAGGTCTCACATCTAATTCTTCATTATAGTTCTTAGAAGTTAGAATACTAGGATTCTTTGGCCCATTGTTACTGCTTGGGACTTGTTCTAGTAGTATTAGTACTTGACCTAATTATTAGTATAGATAAGAGCATTTTGTTTTGGTATTGTTTTATGTTCTTCACTTAAATACTATAATTTGAACTGAAGATATTTTTGTCATCTTTCTCTTGTTTTGTTCTTCACTTTAATACTATATTTTGAACAGTAATTTTGCTCCAGTCATATGCTGTTTATTTTCATACATTTTCTGAAGTTATTCGACATTGGCACCGTCTTATTTCAATCTGCAAGTTAATAAGTTGTCGTTCATGTTCAAAATACACTAATCTTGCACAATACACTTGTGTGTTTGTACTTATGTAAGTATGTGTGCGGCTGTTATGTGTGTGATTTTGTATTTGTGTACTTCCAACATCATTCACATGTGGTCATTGTTATTTAGGGTTTGTACTTTACTTACATGCACGGGCAAAGGGAATGCAAGTATAAGGTCCATTGAAGTTCCTGATTCGTTGACAGGATCTTCTTCTACTAATTCTTCAAAAACCTGGGATGTATGTAATGGTGGTAACATCTTATGTTGCAAGGTGGATGGAAATGAGGAGTTTGCTTTATTTGGAGGGTGAGTTTTTACAATTTGCATATAAAAGAAACTTCTAAGATATGTTGAATGCTCATGGCTATGGAACTGTTTGAACAGTTTTTCATTTTATGGTAAAAAAGCAATCTGTGAGGGTTCTGATTTGAAGGCCAGCCAGATGTAGTCCCTCAAAAATAATGATTAGGAACAAATTTATCATTTTAAAAGTAGCATTATTTTCTACAATAGATGCAATGGTGCAAACTTTTTAATAATCCTGTCATTGGGTTTTATCCATATAGTTTGTGTTGCCTTACTTCAAGACCCCCATAGTACCCATGCAGAAATTCTTACTAACTTTGTAGAAAACATATGTAAAAAAGATCCGAATATTGGAGCTTGTATTGTATTCAGAAATAGAGTCTTGACGACTCTGCAGACTGTAGTTGGCTGCATGAAAGCAGAGTCTTACAATTTGACCTTTGATCATTTGATAGATGCTTAAGTTACCAACTAGCATTAGGGATGGCTTTCACTAAAATGTATCATAATATATTTAAGTCTTCATCCATTTAGAATATCATTGATTATATCTTAGTGTTGGTTTCCGTATCTTGGTATATATAATGATTTGTTTCCTTATTTAATTAAAATTAACATTCTAGTGTTGGTATAAATAAGGATTAGTAGTTTTTTCTAATTTAATTTAATAACATCCAACATATCATTTACATAAATATCAACATAATTTTATTGTTTTAAGTATTCACTTTTCTCCCTCTGTACCTAAGGAACTAAACACTATAACCACAGCATAAGTTTGAGGAAGCAAAAGAAAATATAATAGACTAACTCTATCATTGAAGGTCATATAGAGAAAAGCATCAAGAAATACTAGACCTTTCTTACTGCTCAAACATGAATTAGCTTGATTATGCAACAGTCACAAGCATATTACAACTTACAACCGATCTATACAGCATAAAAATAGACACCCTTTATCACAAACCATTGAGAATCTAAACAAGGCAGCATCTTATAGCCATAGCTATTATCTAGTAATATATTTACTTGACACCTGAGAAATAATGAATAAGTAATTTATTTGTAGGAAAGGTGTTGAAGTCAATATTTGGAATCTTGCTAACGAGACTAAGATCTGGAATGCCAAATCTGTGAGCCATTACTTCAACTGCCTTCATTTCACATTTTTAATTAACTGTTAATTTATCTTTTGCTTGAGCACATCTTTGTTTTTTTAACCAATCTTGATTTTACCAATGCTTTTAACCTATGCAGCCTCCTAAAAACAGCCTTGGTATATTTACACCTACCTGGTTCACATCTGTTTCATTTCTAAGTAAAGATGACCATCGAAAATTTGTTGCTGGCACCAATAACCATCAGGTAATTTTAATCATTGAATTCTTCTTAAATTCTAAACTAAATGAAGAAAAAGATCTTTGGTGTCTGATGACATGAAATACTTCTCTTCTATGTTGATATCTTTGAATAAGGTGTTTTAGAGGGTGTGTGAAAGACTCTTGTGAAGATTTAATAATCATTCTCAATCTGGAATTACGGAGAAATACAGATTATATTTTCTCAAGAGGGAAGCGAAACATATTTCCACCAAGTATATTCATGTATGAATACTTTATTGTCATGAATTATCGCTAATCTGTCCTGTAAAGGATAGCAATCTAGTTAAATTATACTCCCTTCATCCCTAAATATAAGACTCTTTTGAGGTTTGTTTGTCCTTTTTTATGACTCCTTTCAAATTGGCCATTGCATTAATTATTTTATACAAAAACACCCGTATTTATTTTGCACATGGGATAGATAAACTTCTCTCTCTTGTGAGGATTGGTTGAAAGAGTACAAAAAGTAAGATAGTAGAATTATGAGATCAATAATTATATGGGTAATTTTGAAAAATTTATTCACATTGACGAGTTTATTGCTATCAACCAAATTAACCACCTTTCTTAATACTTGTGAATTATGTAGAGTTTTATATTAAGGGACAGGGTGTATCTTATATGAATGTGAAAGGTTTATTTTCTTAATAGGAAAAGATTTGGCCTTTGATATTTCTATTTTTTAATATTTAATTGAATGGGAAGGTAGTTTTTAATTTTCATTTTCCCCAAGAGTTCCAAAAATATTCTTTACATATATTTATAATGTGAGAAGTTTAATTACTTTTCAAATCTACTATTTGTTACAGAAAGGAAAAATTAATTGTTTTTGTTATTTATTCTCTTGTATCTCTACTAGTACTTACACATTTTCCAATCACTCTTCCATTTACAACCTTTGTCTTTTGAACAGGTTCGTCTTTATGACATATCTGCTCAGAGGAGGCCTGTTCTCTCTATAGACTTTCGTGAGACACCAATTAAAACACTGGCAGAGGATATAGATGGCAATACAATCTACGTAGGGAATGGGTCTGGTGACATGGCTTCTGTTGATATTCGTACAGGTATCCCCTAAAGTTCTGGAGATGTTTCATAAACTTAGCAAGTTGTTACAACATTGTTAAACTTCTATATTATTCAGTATACTGTATTACTGCTGTTCTTCATTGACATTCCTCATTTTCTATTTATAGCTGAAAGTTTTGGGCTATATACTTGCTGCTTATTTGTTATATTAATTCTATAAAATAATTTTCCTTTAGACAATTTTATAAACTAGCTATTATTTTGTCAATAGAAGTTGGATCTAGTCCCTTAAAAATATACACCTTGCATTTCACACAGCGAGTTAAGTTCATTTTTGTAGCAATTATGTTTAGATACTGCAATTAGATACTGCAAAACATCCTTCTTTAGTAGAACAGGATATATGACATTTTTTTTAACTTGGATATATGGCATTTTTACATTGGTCACATTTGGGTAATTTTCAATATAGATTCCTGAAATATCGTTTTTATGCATAAAAATACTTATGTGTGTGTAATTAAGAGGAGCCCTTGTGGCTTTTACATTGATGTGTTTCTAACTTCCTACTATTTAGACAATTGATTGTCAGCGGATGCAATTGCGTTACGTTATAGCTTCCAATTATTGTGAATGTTATTAATGTTGTCTTGTAGTTGACCTTTTTGAATGATTTTGTTTTACTATTATTTTAATAAATGCAGGAAAAATGCTAGGATGTTTTACTGGAAGATGCTCTGGAAGCATCAGATCCATTGTCAGGCACCCCGAGCTACCTGTGGTAGCTTCATCTGGTAAGCATTAGTCTGTCTTTTTGCTTGTGTGTTGCATATTCTTTTAAGTTATACTGGCGGTTCTCTGATGAAGTCTTGATCACAAATTTTAAATAGGTCTCTCTAAAGTTATATTATTTTTTGTTCATCTGGAGGCAAATTATAATCTTCTGTTACCATATCTAACTTGAGCGTGATTATTCCTGAACCTCATAAAAAAAGTACAGGGCGTGTATTCACTGGTTCACTTTATTTTTCCTAGTTAATAAAGTGATGTCATTTCTTAGTCTGATAAAAATATATCAAGCTCCTGTTATCAACAGAGTTTGCCATGTCCACCACTATTGCTCATATCATGAATATTTGTTTAGGACTGGATGGCTATTTGCGACTTTGGGATACCAAGACAAGACAGCTTCTTTCTTCTGTAGGTTTCACATCCTTTTTCTTTGTACTTTTCAATGTGTTATATAGTTCATGTTGTTCTGATTTGTATGTCACTGCTAACTAAAAGAAATTAATGATATTTGGCCATTTAAACCTTTCTGGCTTATTTGAATCTTAGATAAAAAACAATGTGTGAGCTAAAGGCCATTAACTTATGTTGATTTAATCTACCTATGTTTGGATATATTGTTATGTACTGTTTGACTTATTCCTATATTTTAAATTGTTGTTATTTGTGAGGCCAAGAAAAAGAGGGTATGTTGTGAAAAAATCTGTTTTTTTTGTTTCTTAACAATTGTCAATTGCGGCGTGCGATAGTGGAAACGTGTTGCAGCGGCGGCCGTCTCCGCGGCACCTCTCACCGTGAAACCGCCGTCATCCGCTGTGGTCAATGCGGCCACGAATAGAGCTCAAACGTGCTGACCAGTTGCGCCAGACCCGGATCCATGATCCACTACTCTGTTTTTACCGGTTTGTTGAATTTTTTAATTTCCTTAAGGGTAGTCTTTTCGCACTCAAATCCCTATTCTTTTATTATTTGTGGACGTTTCTTCTTCACATTATTCTTCTTGACCTTTCATTCATTATTATTCTTCCTCTGTTTTCAATTTCGATTCTTCTCTGTTTTTCTTCTTCCTCTGTTTTTCTTCTTCTTCTTCTTCCACTTTTCTCTGCCACTGTTTTTCTTTTTCTTCTTCTTCAACTTCTGTTTCTGCCACTGTTTTTCTTCTTCTTCCTCTTCTTCTGCTTCTATTTCTGTTTTTTTTTTCTGCCACTGTTTTTCTTATTTTTCTTCCACTTTTGTTTCTGTTTTTTTTTTCTGCCACTGTTAGAACTTGATTACTTTTAGAACTTATTTTGGACTAATATTAGATCTTGATTTGATGTTACATTTTGGTTATGAAATATGAAGTACTATGATTACCCCTTTATTTTTGCTATTTTTTAGTATTTTTGTCTACTGTTTGTATTTTATGTTTAGGTTATATACTGTTTTTTGGTCTTCACAATAGCGCTCATCCCGCTATTCCATTTTTGGGGTTGGGCGCTCCACCCACTATCCGTGATTGACAACATTGAGTTAAATATGAACTAGCCTGGTCTCCAATGACTGCCAGATTTGTTTTCTTCCTTTAGTAATATGCATCTGCGAAGTTAGTAATTTTTTAAAAATATTTTCATGTTCTTGTATTGTAGTCATAATTACATATTTTGACTGGTTGCAGGTTTTCCTTAAGCAGCATATTCTGCATGTTCTTTTTGACTCCAATTTCATTGTTGAAGGTTAGTATTTTCTTGTTTCTTAATGTAGTATTTTCAATCAAGAAAAAAGTTAGTATTTTCAATCAAGAAAAGAAAGAGATTGATGATCTGTGTTACTAGTGTCGTACCTAATACCTTAGCGTTATTTTGATAAACAATCAAACAACATAAATTTGGATTTGAAACAGACAATGATTGAAGGGTGCAGTTATCAATATTCATTCTGTTAATATTCAAAATTATCAATTAACTAAGAGAGACACTTAAAGAATTTAGTATGAGGGGCTGCAATAGATTTGTTATTTAATTTTCGAAAAAGTACAACTATTATTATGCTCATCTAATTTTATTTAATTAGATATGCCCAAAGGAGCGGATTCGCTACCATGCAAGGAACAAACAATGAAGGAGATCACAGTTGGGGAAGAAATTGAAGCATCACCTTTGAAAAGAAAAAAGTCTTCTAAAGTTAAAGAAAATGAGATAGATGGTAGTGAAAAAAAGAGAAGAGCTAAGCAGAGCAAAGAACGCAAAAAGTCTAAAGGAAATGATGGTCCTGAGAAGATGGCATCAAGAGAAGAAGGAAGCAAGTCAGCATCCAAGAAAAGAAATAAGAGCTCAAAAAAAGAAATTCCAGATGAAGAGTAGCGATTTAGTTGGATTGATTACAATGCTATATATGCGCACAGCGATCCAAACTAATATTGGGATGCAGGGTGATGAAGGCAGTAAAAGTTCTTGCAGGAATTTGAGTTTTGCAATTCGATCAGCTTGGAGGTTGTTCTGTGGGGAAATTACTAGGCTGGTTATATTTGTGAAATTTTTATGCATAAGTGTATTTTAAGTTATCAAGCGTCGAGGTTAGTGTTTAGGCATGTCTCACGGTTCCTTACAAAATGTTCATTATTTTGCTTTGCTAATGTTGGCTCGTGGGACAATCCTTTTTTAGTTAGGTTTGAAAATGATTTTCAATTCATTTTCTTGGTTCAATCAAATTTTGTTTCAGATAATATATGTTACATTTGATTAAGAGATTCTTTTGATCACATTGAGAGGATATTAATTTGTAGTGTTGTTTTTTAAAATTTTTATAGGTACTTAAAGCAACGTTTTGAAGTAATATAAGGATTAAAAATATATTTAATTATTAATAAAATGATATTAATGTTTATTAAAAAATTACTAATAGAAATGATTTGGAATATTTTTGCAAACTCACCTCCTACAGATATTTCTAGAAGTTTCTCCAAATTGAAGAATTTTCCACCTCAATTTAAAAATCTATAACATTATTCCTTCTTCAAACCTCATTTCCACATTTTAAAAATCATTTATATTTTGACAAATGTTTACTAAATTTAAGTTTATATTTTACTTCATGTTAACGTCGTAGCGAGGCAGATCAGTGTAGTGGTTGTAGCATTCTTTGTGGCGATGAAATCTCTGAAAAATGGTAGAGAAAGCAAGAAAATGACCGCAACAGTGATGAACGAAAAAAGACATAAGAGCCTTTATTTTTATCACATAAAAACAAAAATACCCTATATTTTGCCAAAGGACAAAAATGCCCTCGTTTATTTCACAAAAGACATAAAAAAAACCTTTTATTTCGTAAAAAGACAAAAGTAACCATATGGTTTATTCCTTTTTAAACTAACTAGTAAAGGAACGGGTTTGCGCATGGGGATTATTTTATTAATCGATTAATTAGAGAAGTTAAAGTATATATTAGTTAATAATTTATATAATTGAAAATAGTAAATAAAATAACAATATGATTCACTGTTTATAAGAAATTGTTGATTGTATAGTTGCATAAATATGAATATAATTGAATTATTTAAAACACATGCATAGAACATTAATAGTAAATGAACTCCGATTTAATAAAATATAACTTAATATGAGATAACAATATTGCAACTCCTATCACCTATATCTAATATGCATTTTGAAAATTTTTGCAACTTAGCTTTTTCATGTGTTGCTCCCTCTTGCAAACACATGTTCTTTGTAAATGTCAACATTTGACAATGATCTTATATTTATGATGCATTTATGGATGCATGAATGATATCTGAACGACTTCCTCATGGGATGACTTATAAAATTTGTCTAAAATATCTTTTAAATATAATAATTTTACCTATAAAAATACAATTTGAATCCATGATATCCCTGAGGCTCTTGTCCAATGCTTCAAAACAATATTTATGAGTCATTGGAGCTTCATCCCAAATGATCAATTGTGTTTCTTTCAATAGTTCAACAAGCTCATTACATTTGTCTATATTGCAAGTGGAACAATCAAATTTAGGAATGGAAATTTTGAACTTGAAATGAGTTGTAGATCCCCTTGGAAGTAGTAGATATGCAATTCCACTTGACGCAGCGGTCAAAATCACATCTTTTTTGGAACGCATTTTTGATGCAAGAGTTCTCCATATAAATATTTTTCCAGTTTCACTGTATTCATATAGGAAAAAAATACTCCTCCAGTTTGTTGCATTAATGCTTGCATTATTTTGTGAAAGATTTTTCTAAATTCATCTAAAAAAAATGGTGATATAGTTTAAATAAAGGCTAAATTGCATCTGCGGTCTCTTAACTTAATTTCAGTTAACGTTTTAGTCATTTATATTTTTTTCCTGAGTTAGTCTTTTATTTTAATTTTAAGTGATAGTTTATGTTTTAAAATGTCAACAATATTGTCAATTTTTTTTTTACAAAAATTCAAAAAAATCATCAAAATTTTAAAACAAAACCCATAAAATTCATTATTATTTTCAATAAAATGCAAATTTAATCAAATTCATAACTTAAATCTTTAAATAAACTTATATTTTCCTTCTTTATTTGATGTTGTTGAAGATGAAAATATGTGTTTATTTGAATATTTGAGTTATGCATTTGGTGAAATTTGCATTATATTGAAGATGATTATTAATTTTATGGGTTTTGTTTGAATATTTTGATGAATTTTTTTTGAATTTTTATAAAAAAAGGATAACATTATTGATATTTTAAAACATAAAATATCAAATTGTCACTTAAAATTAAAATAAATGACCAAATTGAAAAAAAATAGATATAGAATTAAAACGTTAACTGAAATTAAGTTAAGAAACCACATATGTAATTTAGCCTTTAATAAATATCAAATATTACATTAAGAAAATATTATATTTTTTTTTTGAAGGTTTATTAAAATTTAGTTTAATGGTATGTACCTATTAGAGAATCAAACAACTCAATGAAAATTTATTGTTCAACTTGTGGATCGTAGTTGTGCTTGTCATAAATGAGACGATTTCTCAATTCAGGTGTGTCACATGTGACGTAATCACTTGAATATGGAAGTGATGGATAATTTTTAAGACTCATTCTGTTTGATTGAAGAAGTTTTTCTATTTCAATCAATGTTAGATTTTTTAACTCTTCATCACTTAATTCCAAATCTACAATAATATATAACTAGATGCTAACCTGCACGTTGCATAAATATATTTTAATTTATTTAATTTAAAGGGATTTTATAAAAAATAAATATGAAGTTTTATGTCCCAATTGTCAAATGATTATTGATATAGTAGTTATATCAATAATATATATATATATATATATATATATATATTCAATTTTATCAATGTAATTTATAGAAAAGAAATATCATTGTCAAACGAATGTTGTTAGCAAACACACCCAACAATAAAAGACACATATAAATAGTCAAAATATATTTTAGGAGTAAGATAGAGAGACATATGTACTCTCAATTTAGAAGAAGTTAAAGAAACTTCTCATGTTATTAAGTTCAATATTATATATTCTAAAAAGATGTATACAATTGCTAGCAAATAAGTAGATGACATATATAGGCGAAAATGTGAAGTTGATTAATGCAGACAAAAAAAAAGTATTGAGTAGTATTGTGAAATTAATGTGAAAGATGTTGCACAAACTTTATAAAATAATAATGTGTGATTAATTTAGAAAATTTTGAGTAGACATTATAAAATAATATTTAAATAAAAGATATAATATAAGATAGTGGAAGATGTATAGATTTGTGAAAAAGTTATTTAGAAATTGAGAAGAGAAAACTCTCTATAAAGACGTATACGTCAACTTTTGGCTGAGATGGAAAATGTTTGTACATGTGGAAAAAATAGTATGGGGTGGCAGCATAAGCTGTTTTAAATATATATAATAGATATTAACATATGATTATCATATGTATTGACATAATTCCAACATTGAATTTAAATTTATCAAAACTTGTGAAGTTATGTTGTTATATCTAAACAAACCTTGATTCCCAACAATTTTTCTTTGTGCATACAAAACGCCATCAGTCAATGTCATCCAAGTGTTTTTCCAAACATGCTTTGGCCTGTTAATTGATTTTGAAATTAACATGATGACAAATGACTTTCTTAGAAAATGACCAGAACCCCATCCATTTGCTTCTTTGATACCTTCAATATATTCTCGATAACAAAATCCATCTAAATTTGATACAAAAGTGCGATTGTGCATCCATACATATATGTCATAAAAGTTCATTCAATCTTAATTTGTTTCATAATCATTGAGGTTGAGAGTTGAGCTGATGCATAATTTCCACCATGAAATGCATCGGGTAAGAAGTCATCTAGAATCCTCTTAGCAGGTGTTATAGTTGTAGTGATATCTAGGTCATAAGCAATTGTTGAAGGGAACGTTGTTAAGAAAAATAAAAAATGGTTTATGAAATGTCAAAATAGTGAGGTATTAAATAAGAAAAAAAGTAAGAAAATCAATCATAAAATAAATAACATAAAACTCAGTAATAAAATAAATTTCTCCACTTTGAGTAGGTTTCATGAGAGTTTGATTTTGTGAAACCTACATGATATAGTCGAGAATATATATATATATATATATATATATATATATACACCAAACACACAAAATAGACCTAATTAATGCTTACATCAACACGATCATTGTCTTCATAATGACCATCAAGAGTGATTTGCATTTGAGAGGTTGTCTAATTAAAATATAAATAAGTTAGTAAAATTATGATCTCACCTTTAGTATACTATTGATAATAATACATACGATTGACATATCTCCTACTCTATTTAGTTACCTGATCAGTTCGGAGTTGATCTACAATGTGTTTAATTATTTCTTCAAGTTCAGAAAAACGCATGACAGATGCACTGCCAAATGATGGTTGGATCTTAACTCTAAGTGTCAAAAATGCCTATTCAGCATGCCGTTAAGAAATGGTGGATAAATTTTTGGATTATTTTCACTGGCCTAATGAATATTAGTAACAATTTAAATGGCTATTATAATTTATAAATGATAATAAAACACTATTAGTAATTATAATTATAACTTTTAAACGTTGTAGGATCATATACTTCTAACATTAAACTTCAAATTTCATCAGCAGTAAACCTAAGTATATAAAAGTAATCAGCCTCCCAAAAGCAACATGGGACACGATATCCATTATGAGATACGTAAATCTCAACTTTGTACCTATTTAAATGTTGAATTATATATATATATATATATATATATATATAATCTTAAAAATATGAGAGTATTTATGTGAAACAATGTAATTAACTTTGGTATGGCTGCCATTACTTCTTTACCATATTTACACTTAAATGGTTCATTAACCTTGTCAGTTTTTTTGTTGCATTTGTCACATGAGTAATAGAACCATTCATATTTTGATGCAACAAAGCTGATAGTAGTACCGATAGTGACACAATTATATTCCTAGATAATGTTAATGATTGATACACGTGAAGTTTGAATATAATGAATGTGAAATAAACATAAAAAGTATGATAACGATAAACAGAGTAATTTTAATATTATTGACCTTTTTATTGTGCTGATTTGTTTGATGGACTTGAAATCAGCTTTGTAGCAAAAAAGATCTTGAGCAGAATATAGACTTGATCCCAAAGTCTGAGACATAATTTCAAATGTATCCACAAAGACCTCGTTTTTGGAATACTATGTAAATTTTTATTATAATTAGTATTGTTTGAAAATTAAATAATCGGAAAAATTGACAAAGAAACTGTAATGGTAAATGACTAATATATTTACTTTTGTCTAAAGTCTTCGATTTTAGGCATGTTTTCATTGATGAACAATTTTGATTAATTTCATACATTTGACACCTCTGTTGGAGAGTTTCCTATGTGGAATTTAAGATAAATATATAAATCTATATGCATGTGTGAAGATATTGTTGAATGTTAAAAAATTATCATGTGCATGTTTGACTGGTGCATGTGTTAAAATGATAATAATTGCTGCATTTTTAGATATTTTGGCATTAGAAGACATAAATTTCCTCTCATAATCTTCCCAAACAGTACATTTAATAATATTGCCACTACAAATAATTGAAAATGATTTGTTATATTGTATTTTATTTTTTAAAGGTTGAATTTCGTTAACATGCATAACTATTTTTAAATGTGAAACTATGTTTTTACCTAAGATCTTTCATGTTAAATGAAGCTTGAACTCTCTTTCCAACACCCTCTCTTTGTGTGAAAGTGACTTCATTCACGACACCAATTACATCTATGGATAAAACAATTAATTATTATGTTGCACACATAGTAATGGAAGTTCTTAAACTTAACAAAGAAATTGATATTAAAAACTTTACCTACTAACAAATTACTTCGACATTTCCCACCAAGGATATCACCAAAAGACTTAAAGTTACAAACATGCAATATAATTTGATCCAACTTCTCCCTTGTTAGATTAGCCCCACTATTAAACATCAACTTATAATGGTGATCCCAAAGCTTAAATTGGTCATCATTATCAACAACAGAACAATTGTGCATAATATATAGATTGTGTGTTCTTTCAACATGTCTTTGAATCAAACTACATAATCTTTTATAACAACAACATGAATTATATCACCCTATGAAGAAAGCCAAAAAATAAGTCTTTAGTTCGACATACAATTTAATTAACATTAAATTTTAAAATACACATTTTTATGTTTCAAATGACCAATCTTTTAAAAAACATTGGCTTCACGTAGTTTGAAAAAAAAATACAATTTAAAGCTTCAAAAGAGAATTTTCAACTGACCTTAACATCAACAAACACCATTTCAACATGCAATTGACCATATTTGCCGAGAACATAACACACATCAATAATACAAGTGCCAAACGTATCTCTCTTTGTTTAGAGTTTTGAAGTAATCGAAGGAAGAAATAATATTTTTATGTTGGTGGTAATAATATACAATTGAGTCAAATATAAATGTATATTGAAAATAAAGATATTTAAAAGTAATAAATAAAAAATTACATTCGTTACCATGACTAACAATGCAGCTTGAGACCTCAGTTGAGTGTTCAACGACGAAGTAGAACAAAACGCATTAGTTGAAGATGGCTGAGTTTTACTTGAAGCCATTGAGTCATGATTTGGATTAGCCATTGAAGTGTAATTGTGTTGAGTTGGGTTTGGAGCTTTATTTGAAGTAATTGAGTTATGATTTAGATTAGCTATTGAAGTGTAGTTGTATTGAGTTGAATGTGGAATTTTTATTTTTTTTTTAATATTGGAGACTTTTATCTCTAAAATGTTTTCTTTAAAGGTCTGATTGGGTTGGATTTGGAATTTTTTTTTTATATTGAAAGAATGGAAAGAAGGAGGAGGAAAATGGGAAACGTGAGTGAGAATGTGAAATAGGGAAATATTTTTTAGCTTCATTTTTCTTCTACTTAGTAGGAGAGAATTTTTGTTTAACAACAAACTGAAAGTGTAGCTAAATTGTATTGAATTGAATTGTCTTGTTGGACAAGTAAATAGTAGCATTATTCGCACCACCCTCTTAGTTAGTTGAACGAACACAAAAGTGAGATTTGATAATGGATTGGGTTTGGAGCGACGACGATTCTCAACTCAACACTTCTTTAGGTTTTGATGAACGATACTCCACCAGAAAAATCATGAAATCACAGTGCAAAACGGAGAGGGTTGAACTTGGAAAGTTCGTTAAGAAATGTGAACCTTATTCCAAGGATATGGAATCAACGGATATTGATATTAGTGTATTGGCTAAACATGTTTAAACTAAAGTGTCCTACATAATATATTTTTATTAGTTTTACGTTGGATCATGAACATCTAGATTACTTCTATGCCCTTTATTGATGTGTTTCTCGGTATATTTTTGCCAGTTGTTTAATATTTTTTTTACAACTATGGCTAATGTGCCATGTAACCAAGTTCTATCTTTTGCTATGAAAGGCCATCTTATTTGTGTCAATTCAATCGTTATGTGCAAAATTTCATTTTCAACAGTTTTGGTCACACAGAGCTTCTGTGGAGAAGATTGGTATTGCAAGTTCGAATCCACATTCTAGTACATCAATTACTTCTTTTGATGTTTTTTATAGTGTGAGTTGTACTCATGAGACACATGGTTTATGCATTTTGGCATTATGATTCTTATGTGGAAGTGAATACCATGCTACAAGTGACAATTTGCTGCTTTGTTGACTTAATTATCCACTGAACATGTGAAAAATTGGTATATAGTTACTTTGTTCTCCTAAAAGTGTGCACATTTAGAATGTTGACTTCGTTTACTATTGAAAGTTAGTGTGACGCTTTCTGATTAAATCCCTTCCCTTTTTTTGACGAAAATGTTCACTTTAAAAGTTGAATTTTGACTCATTGAAGTAAAAAATAATAAAAAGAGTGATCAAGTACTATTCAAAAAAGAAAAAAAAAAGAAAAAAATAATCAAGTATTCAATGGTTATTAGATTGTGCTCTTTCGAACTACTTGAGAATGAAACTTTTTCATATAAGTACATGTGTTGTTAATAAATTTAACATGTTTAGAATTTAGATGCATCAAATTTGATTCATTGGATTAGAAAGTCTTGACTTTGAGCACCAATCTATTGGCAAATATATTGATCGAGTCAATGGGTGATCAAGTTTCATAAGACCACTTCCAATCCAATAATTTGATTTAACTTCTTCACTCTATTTTTGTGAGTCTAAAGACACCACATATAGTAAAATTAAAATTATACCTCTGAATATACTTGTTAATAATGATTTGAGTATAGAAATATAATATTGAAAATATATAAGAATTTGCATATCTAAAAATTTATATTTTGTTTTTTAATATATATATATATATATATATTAACAAATTTCCTTAGATCCTTAAAAGTAAAATTTTAATATAGTCCTTGAATTATATTTTTCTTCAAAATTGAATGTTTATTCTAAAATTTAACAATGTCCACAGTTTTTTGTAGTTTAGGTAGAATTCAATGTAGGTTTTTTAAATATTTTGAGTGGGTTATACAATTGATCGATAATAAACTTTTTTTTAAAGAAATTTTACTTACTTTAAATATAATTTTTTTACAATATTTTTGTCATTTAAACATAATATATAATATAACTTTATTTACCTTATCAAACATAATAATATAATTATTTTACTCATATAAACTTTAAAATGATTGAAATTATTTATTTAGGAGTACTAATAAATGCTTTTTATCTATATTAAATTATTTTGTTACTTATTTCATTATTTTTTTTATTAATTTATATTATATAATTATTTTACAAAGATAATTCTATTATTTAAATATTATATAGATTCTATCATGTATTATAAATGTTGTCACAAATAAAAGATAAGATAAAATATTATCATCATATTTTGTTATCATGTAGACATATTATTGTAAATATTTATTATATCATTAAACTCTATATCATATCATTTTTTTTTAATTAATTCTCACCACCAAAAAAAAGTTTTAAATAGATACAAAAATTGAATAAAAAAATCCATAGAAAGAAAGATTGTGTCAAAAAAAACCGGCTAGGGCCTGCGAACGAGTGCAAAATATTCCAAATCTGAACCGTCCACTTTAGATGAGCCATCCCTTTATCACCGTTGGATTATCTCACACGCGTTTTGTCCAAAATTTTGAAACATTCTTCTCTTCCCTGAGTCAACCTTGAATTATTTTATTTCTAAATCTATTTTAATTAATACTTTCTCTTCTTAAATTAATTGAAAAAATCTGCAAACATTTTCCTACTACTTCCGACTCTGTTTCTCTCTCTGTAGTTTACAGCTTCCAACCCCAATTATTTGAATCAATCAAAGTTTCCATCTTTACACTTTCAAAATCAACCCTTTTATGCAATTTCCCTCTTCTTCATATCTCAGTAGATTTTTCTTTCCATATTTCTCTCATTCCATCCTGTTATGAGCTATCTCATTCATGACATAAGCTTTTTAATAACAAATATAAACTCTTTTTTCAGTCTAAACAGTGGTTGTTGCAGATTTTTAAATTTTAGTTTTTGTTTCTTTGATGCATAGAAACAAACACATAGTGACTAGTGAAAAATGGGAAACAATTGTGTTGGATCAATAACCTCTGAAGTTGAAATTCTTCCCTTTATTCTTCCAATTTCATTGTGGTGGTCACATCCGATGAATATAAAAGAAATTTCCAATTCATATTCACCAAACAGAAATGCTACAGAGACTGTTCAACAAAATCCACCAATGGTAGTGAAAATTGTCAACAAAGAGATAAATAATAATAATAATAATAACAATAATAATAAGCCTTTAGAGGAACAACAAACTTGTATATCAAAAGATTCAGAACAACCAGTTATTATGGTGTTGAAGGAACAAAAACCAAAACCAAATCCAAAACCAATGACGTTGCAAAATATTAAGAGGGTAGTAGCAAAAAGTGCTGGTCTTCAAGCAGAATCAGTTTTGCTGACAAACAGAGGTCATTTTAAGAAGTACTATAAATTGGGAGATGAACTTGGGAAAGGACAATATGGAATTACTTCACTTTGCTTGGAGAAATCAACAGGGAATAACTATGCATGCAAGTCCATTCCAAAGGTGAAATTGATAAGAGATGATGATTTGGAGGATGTGAGGAGGGAGATTCAGATAATGCATCACTTGGTTGAGAGTCCTAATGTGATTTCCATTAAAGGAGCTTATGAAGATGCTGTTGCTGTTCATGTTGTTATGGAATTATGTGAAGGGGGTGAGTTGTTTGATAGGATTGTGGAAAGGGGTCATTATACAGAAAGAAAGGCTGCTAAACTTGCAAAGACTATTGTTAGTGTTGTAGAGGCTTGTCATTCGCTTGGTGTAATGCATCGCGATCTTAAGCCTGAGAATTTTCTTTTTGTTGATGGAAGTGAAGATTCAACTCTCAAGGCAATAGATTTTGGAATGTCTGTGTTCTTCAAACCAGGTTTGGAAATTAAGTTTCTTTTTTAATCATTTTCTTCAATTAATACCGATCTCTAACCGTAGTTGTTTTTTGGAGTTTCAATTCGTTTTGTGGTTACTTAATTTAATCATTAGTAGAATTACACTTATTGTACAACTTTTTTTATAGGGAAACGTTAGTGATTAATTTATTAAGGAGGAGGACAAGGAAATATTGATCCAAACTACTGGACTAATTCTTCGGGGACATTTATAGTACAATTTACTTTGTATTAAGGAACTTATTAAGCCTCTTTGACCGAAGCAATAGGCATTTTTTATACTGAACTATACCTAAGGTTTTAAATTGTGGTCAAGGTAACATTCACAATCTTTAATACTGAGGAGAATCATTGTCAAATTTGGCTTATGTAGCGTCCGTTGCAATTGTGGAGGCATCAGAAACTATGATGTCTCAACCTAGATAGTGGTCGCGTACCTTTTTACTTTATCAAAACCTTGATTATACTATACCCACTATTGGTGTAATAATCATAGAGAATATCTAGAGTATGTGTTTGTGACTAACAACCTTCATTTACAGGAGAAAAGTTTAGGGATGTGGTAGGAAGTCCTTATTATATTGCACCTGAGGTTCTAAGGCAGTGTTATGGTCCAGAAGCTGATGTGTGGAGTGCAGGTGTGATCATATACATTCTCTTATGTGGAACACCTCCTTTTTGGGGTGGTAAGATAATAACTTGACGATCTATTCATTTTGTTTAATTACTATACCCTTTTTTTGTTTCTCATGAAAATTGAGAATTCTGATTTTGTTCTTTGTTAATAGAATCGGATCAAGAGATATTTGATGAGGTCTTGTATGGTGATCTTGATTTCTCTTCTGAACCTTGGCCAAGTATCTCTGAAAGTGCAAAAGACTTGGTTAGCAAGATGCTTGTTAGAGATCCTACAAAACGGATAACAGCACATGAAGTTCTTTGTAAGTTTCAATACTCCCTTCTTTTTTTTACATTATGAATTATGATACTAGTGAAACATATTTCATATTTTCATTATTGTAGTGTTTTTTATTGTTTCTTTTTATGCATCTTCAGCTCATGCATTGTATGTTTTTAAAGACAAAAATACTTGTATATACAGTGCTTAATTTTTCATTACTTTGTTTAATCATATATAGAACTTGAACTTTTTATTGCCATTTTGTAAATGATGATGTTCCAATTCTTTTGCAGGTCACCCTTGGATCCAGGTTGATGGAGTTGCTTCAGACAAGCCTCTTGATTCTGCAGTTTTGAGTCATCTAAAGCATTTTTCTGCTATGAACAAGCTCAAGAAAATGGCTCTTAGAGTTAGTAATTTATCTACCACATAACTCTGTCACATGAGAGTATATATGCTTTCTATATTTTGGCAATAGTACTGGTAGATTGTTATTTTTTATATATTGAATCTTGTTTGCAAAGTTGAATATGTCAACCTAATGTTTTTTGTAATTTTTCCTGTAGGTTATTGCTGAGAGTCTACCTGAAGAAGAAATTTATGGGTTGAAAAAATTGTTTAAGACGATAGACACTGACAATAGTGGTCAAATTACTTTCGAAAAACTCAAAGTTGGACTGAAATTGCTTGGTGCCAGTCTCAGTGAATCCGAAATTTTCGATCTAATGCAAGCTGTAATTATCAATTAAAAATCATCTTCAATTCTCTTAATGTCACAAAATAAAGCTAATATGTTGATCTATTTGTTTCCATTTTGTTTATTATTGCAGGCAGATGTTAATAATAGTGGCACAATTGACTATCCAGAATTTATAGCTGCAACATTACATTTAAACAAAGTTGGAACGGAAGATCATTTAGTTGCAGCTTTCTCATACTTTGATAAAGATGGAAGTGGCTATATCACTCAAGATGAACTTCAACAAGCTTGTAAAGAATTTGGCATTGAGGATGTCCACTTGGAGGAAATTATCAGAGAAGCTGATCAGAATAATGTATGTACATTTTACAACAACACAATTTAGTGCTCTGTGTCTTATGAATGAAAAACTATAATGCATAAAGGACATAAACATATTAGATAACTATGTAGAATAATGAACTTTACTGAACTAATTTTTTTATAAATAACTAGATAATCAGTCTAATGATATATATTCTTCTTAAATCCAACTAAGAAGTAAGAACTAACAAATTAAAAATAAACAGGTTAGCATTGTTACAACTGATGTATTGGTTTTCCTAGAGTCTGGTTTTCATAATGTTTTTAGAGTCTGGTTTTCATTTTATTTATTTATTTATATTTTTTTCTCCCTTTTTAATGTTTTTAGAGGTATTACTTATTTATTTATCTATCGTAGTTGAATCGGTGGAACCAATTGAACCATGATCAAGAGGTCTTGCCAATTTAATCTGCAGTTTGGTTTTTAAACCATGAATTGAAACATAGCTATGCTATGTGTTTCCATTTTCCAACAACTGAAAAGTACATTTAACATTCTCAGTCACGCTTTTTTCATCTGATTTTTATTAATTATCAAGTAATATGTTTGTTTAGCTATCATAATTTCTAGCTATGCTAAACTAAATTTATGATGCTTACTATAAAAATTTCAAATGTCGTACATTTTTTTATGATGATGATATGTTCATGTTTAACTTTTACTCTTTTAGGATGGCCAAATAGACTACAATGAATTTGTGGCTATGATGCAAAGAGGCAATGCAGATTTAGGCAATAGTATTCTAAAGTGTAGCAATAGCTTTAACATTGGACTACGGAAGACCGAGGCATTATCAGTATGTTAACCAAACGAGTTTTTCGTCTCTTCAAACAAAGCTTAGTCAATAGCTATTATTATGTAAAAAAAAACAAATTCACAAAGATTATGTGTAAAAAAGTTGATAGGTTTATATCATGGTTTTTGCCATGTTTATGTAAATTATTAGGAAACATTAGCTTGTTAATTATCTTTTGAATATCAACTTGGTGACATCTAAATTTAAGTCAAACAAGATTTACTTTTAGGAGAAATTAGTGCATCTCTTTCAAGTAGGATAGTTCATCTTAGCAAAGTTAACATGATCTGATGAAAGAGTGACTTGACTTGACTATGGATTGGAGTTGGTAGTATATAGGAAGCTTTTCAAATGGCCATTCACTACTTGTCATCATGCTTAATACCTAATTATTCGGAAATATAGCTTAGTTTAGTCACTTTATTATATTTTTCTTATTACTAAGAATACAATACTTTTGAAGTAATAGTTAGTATACATTTCTAAATAAATGAAAAATGTTAAAAATATTTTTATTATTTTCAAAAATACTTTTTAATTAACTAATATTTTATCTTATGATTATGATAAAACTTTACTTCATGAGTCTCTTATTAAAGAAAAATAAACACACAATTTAGGAAATAACAACAAGAAATATTTTCATAAAGCAAATAGATAAAAAAAAATACTAAATAAAGGCTTAAATGGATTCATCTTGTAAGTAGAACACATATTGTATCTCTAGGTACATTTGATACGTTAGGATACAAATTTAAATTAAAAATATTGATCTTTTTCTCTAAATTTAATGTAAATTTTAATGCAAATTCTTTTGAAAAAGAAAATTCAAATAATTGAGCATTAAATATTCACTACAATCACATAAATTATCAAACCTCAAATTTACATAAGTATTCATACATTACTCTAATTCTAATTCTAATAGATTTTTATTTTATTTTTTTGAAGTTTTAATGTCTCGTTTATAAGATAAAAGTTATAATTTTTAACATATATTTATTGTTTAAATGAATTTTTTTTCTTTATTTAAAAATTGTTGTTTTTTCATATAAGTATACATGTGAGTATATTTAATGACTCACTAGGGCATATTAATAAAACTATAACGGGGAGCTGATCTAAAAAGTCATTGTATATATCAGTTTCTTCGTTTCATTTTGAATCATGCACTTATTCATTTTACACACAAATTTAATTCAAGAATACAAGTGAAACAAAATAAATTAATTAGATAGTATAATTGAATACAACATAATTAACATCATATTAAGTATTAATATTAGCACTCATTTTGAGACATTATTTTTACAAATATATTATTCATTATATTATTAAATAAGTAATATTATTATAACAATCATATTTTATATTCTATTAAATTATTAATTAACTAAATTATATATTATATATAATAATATTCAAGAGAGAGAGAGGAGTTCTCGTCATGCTCACCCTTTCTTGGTTTCCTCGTTGTGTCTCACCATTTCTCATTTTCCAAGCATGAAGAAACATTTAAAAAAAAAGATTTTCAAAGATCACACCAATTAATAAAGTTCCTTGATTTTGATTACTTTTTTGTTTTTTTTTAATAAAACCAGCACAAATTTAAAAGTCTAAAATTCAAAATGATATTAAACATTATATTTAGATTTAACATGTGATATTGAAGGTTTTGAAGTCAATAAGAGGGAGAGAATAAGACACATTATATATATATATATATATATATATATATATATAATTCATGATTTTAGTTTCTTATTTTTTTAAATTTGTAATTTTGATCATCTAAATTTTTAAATTATATTGTTTCAGTTCTCTATCAATATGATATATAATATGTAACGTACATGTTAATGTCTCAAGTATGCTAATATGGCAAAAGATATATGGAGTTCAACAATTAGCATGTACGGCCAGAATAACATCAATTTGAATAAAGATATTTAATGTAGTAATATAGTATTTGTTCTATTGTATTAAATTTAAAGGACAAATATTTTAAAAGTTTTAAGTATCATATAAGATTATTTTTTCAGTTTTAAACCTTATAAAATAAAATACAATTTTATTTTTAATCTGTCTATTTTTAATTTTAGTAATTTTATACCTTCTATTTTTATCAATTTATAAAATTGATCTTAAAAATTGATAATTTTGGTCATTGATTACATTAATTAACTAAAAAATATTAATTTGACATATTTTAAATGATGTCACATATAATTTTATAATATAAATTATCTATATATAATAATTATTTATATATTTTAATTAAATTACAAAAATTAAAAGTTAAACTTTTAAAAAAAATTATAATTTTATGGTTGTTAATAATTATATATTATCATATCATATATTATATTTTTTTAATTAAAAAACCAGATAAAAACAGTAAAATTTCAAAATAGAAAAGTTAATTTTATGAATTGATGAAAATAAAAAATTAAAATTTTAATTAAAAAAAAAAAAACTCTAAGAATTGATATCGAGAATAAACAAAAACAATTTCCATATATAAATCACAAATTTATTTATTTGAAAAGCTTAGCTGTAGATTTGGCATTGGAGTGGTTTCCTGAAAGACGTAGAGAGCAATTTGGATCCTATGATCGTGGGATCGTGGTAATCATGTTCCTTCTTCCTGCCACGTCATTAGGGATGGCAATTAGATCCAGACCCAGTGGGTACCCGCAAAAAAAAATCCACAATGAGTAAGGTAAAAATCCGCATAATAGGTATGGACACGGGGAGGGGTAATTATCCGCAAAATTAAGCGGGTATGGGTACGGGTACGGGTACTATAGTACTCACCCCGCACCTGCACCCGCATTTATATAAATATATTATTTATTTATTTATTATATTAATATTTAGTTTAATTAATTATTTTCCTTTATGTTTTAATATTTTTTAATATCATTGGACCATTACAATATTTATAATCAAATTAAAAGATAAACGTTTGCAAACTTTTTAAGAATTTGATTATGATGAATAGTTAAATAATTGTGACTTTATAACTAAGAATTATATCTTATTAATTGTGTCTTTATAATTATACTTGCAACTTATAAATTGTTTTACTGATCTCAAATAATATTGTCGTAAGACTTACAACTTCATAAAGTATTATTATGGATATTTGAATGTGTATTGTAACGAGTGTTCACTTGAAATATTTTGAGTTAGAAAATATTTTGATTTATAATATTTTATGATTTAATTTATGATATTTGGATAATTTTTAAATGGATAAATACTACATATAGTCCCTTAACTTAATTTCAGTTAACGTTTTAGTTTTTTATCTTTTTTTCCCCCGATTTGGTCATTTATTTTAATTTTAAGTGACAATTTGATCTTTTATGCTTTACAATGTCAACAATTTTATCCTAATTTTTTGCAAAATTTCAAAAAATTCATCAAAAATTTCAAACAAAACACATAAATTTAATTATCATCCTCAATATAATGCAATTTCTTCAAATTTATAACTTAAATATTTAAATAAACTCATATTTTTATCTCTAACAACATCAAATAAAGAATGGCAAATATGAGTTTATTTGAAGATTTGAGTTACAAATTTGATTATGTTTATTTTATATTAAAGAATATAACTAAATTTATGAGTTTTATTTGAAAATTTTGATGAATTTTTATAAAAAAAAAGGATAATATTGTTAATATTTTAAAACATAAAAGATTAAATTATCACTTAAAATTAAAATAAAGCACTAAATCGAAAAGAAAAGAAAAAGATAAAAGACTAAAACGTTAACTGAAATTAAGTTAAGGGACTATAAGTGGTATTTACCTTTTTTAAATTTAATCACAAAATAATATTTATTTATCGATTTATTTTAGTTAAAGTGTGGGTAATGGGTATGGATACGGGCACTTAGGTACCCAGAGGGTAAGGGTACGGGTATTAAAGTTGATACCCAAGAGAGTACGGACACAAGTATGGGTATTTTTTTAAACTGCGAGTATGAGTACGGGTACTATAGTACCCTACCCAAATCCTACCCATTGCGATCTCTACATGTCATCCCAAACAGTCTTCTTTCTTCTTGCCCCAATTCCTTCAATGCTCTATTTACTATACTACCCTTATTCCCGCATCACTTATTTATTATTTTTTTTACTAAAAGAAATAGTGTAAAACTAAGTTACCCATAAAATTAAGTGTTAAAATATATCGACGATGTTAAAGTCATCAAAGAAAATAAACAACTAAGTTTAAAGTAATAAATACCACCTTAATGATTGATTAATAAATTTAAAAATAAATATAATCTATTTTATATAAACAGCAAAAAAAAATAATGTATAATGTGATGCGTTGGTGATGCGATCAAAAAAAGTGTTAAGGTAATATATGAAAATTAAAAATTTATACATATAAAAATTGAAATATATATGCATACAAAGTTGAATGCAATAAAATATAAATTTCAAATATAAATGTTTGGTTTCCTTATTTTATAAGAGTGAAGGAAAGAAAATGGATTTACTTTTATGCTTTTAAATATTTTTAACATTTACTTTAACGAAATTATAAGAGTGATCTGAACAATAATTCATGGGACGTGGACAAAGTTATCTTTTTTACTAAAAAAAAAAAACATTATCTTATTCACAGTTAATTCGAATTATTATTTTATCAATAGATTTTTTTTATGGAGTTTGTTTAGTCACAACCATACAATAGTATGAAAAAATGCATTTAAAAATTGTTTTGGAATCGATATATAATCATGAAAATGTCAAATGATTAATGAATTTTTTGCTGGATTAATTAACTAATTAATTGCACTACCTATGTCTTGATGGCATATAAGCATAGAGACATAGACAGACAAAAATTATTAATAACTTTTTTAGCAATCAACCAAACATAATAAGATAAAAAAGAATATAAAATACCAAATGAAGAAATAGGATCAATGTCACCTCTTGTTTCCCACTCTTGATTCTCACCCATGTACATGTACTATGTTATGTAACTTCACTTTTTAAATGGTTATGGTGACATTACATAGTTTAGAGAGTGGTGGAAAAGTCATTTTACCAGTTACTATTAATCTCTTCCTTGACTTTTCTTTCTCTTAATTTGTAGTATGGTTCCAAAGAAAACTTAGAGTATCACAATAACAAACTACATTAATTTTGCTTCAAATATCACACACCACCACTTAATAAACCCACTTCTTCTTATACTTCAAACCATCATCATATTCTACTCTACTCCCTTTTCTGCACTACCAATTTTTACCATAATTCAATCTTTGAACTCATTTAGATCTCCATTAAAAGATCTTACACAAGAACATGTCATGGCCACTTCTCCAAAACGTGTTGTTGGGGTGACAGCAGAGAAGAATATAAACAAGGAAGATGCAAACAATTCAAAATGAGAATGAAGCATCAAATGCTGAAGGCCACATTTCTTTTTGTGATACTCTTCAAGTTGAAACCTCTAAATATTCAAAGCTTTCTAAGTTAATTACCAAATTACCAATACCATATATAATTTATCAAAATTGTTTGTTTAACATTTAAGGCATATCTATTTTTTATATTATTGATTTTGTGTGTTAGTGTTACGTAAGATTAGGACTCTATGTCATTGACTAGTATTGTGAATATACACTTTGGTTTCATTATTATGTTACTGTTTTTTTTTTAACATTGTGTACCCCTTTTGTGATGTCTCTACAAAATTTAAAATGCCCTTTGTGTTTCCAACGATATATTTTTTTAATTAAATTTTACGTTTGACTATTTAGTTTTTGAAAAATAAATCCGAATCATCATTCACCTAATCATAATTAAATAGGCTTTGATCGTTATTAATAAGTTTATGAGTGGTGCATGAGACGAATCTATAACCATCCATATAATGAAATGACCCTACTTATATAATTTAATGTAAGATATGCAGTGTGATTTGGAGCTGTCAATGAATAATGAAGTTTCAACAAAATCTTGAATCACAAATCATCTATTTAGTGTTCAAGCAATTATGTTTTTTTTTTATATATTTAATAATTTTTTATGTGTCAGTATTATTGGACATTCATTTAATGAAGCAGATCTCGTATGCTATACTCAAGCAAATGACACTTTCAATGATGATGATAAATCTTTGTACTTAAAAAATATAAAAGTTTCGGTATTAATAGACACATATCCAACATAGATATACGTTTTATAATTATCTAAATATAATTAATTATCTGGATGAATTTAAAAATTATCCATTTTATTTTTTTTGTTTAAAAAATATTTTTCTTGAAATTTTTCAAATACGTCTTATTAACTAAACACACAATTGTCATTCAAATGCAATATATTTTTTTATATTTCATATACTCTTACGTGGAGAAAATAAAAGTAAATATACCTATTTATTATAATTATTAGCACTTTCTTTTTTTAGCATATGATCATATATTTTGTTTTGTTGATGTATTTTGTTCATATTGTATCTTTATTTTTATTTTTTTTTAAATGTAACATATTGTGATTGTATCATACTATATATGTATTCAGGCATCTTAGTTTATATATAAATAATCAAATTATAAGGATGTAAGCAAATTATGAATAGGTATCTCTGGAACTTTGGAGACACAATAATATCAATCAAAAAAGACAAAAGGGCCTTTGGCCCATTAGCTTAGAATTGTGGGGTCTAAAATAGCTTTCTTTACATTGGTCCATGACATGATGTATCAAGAACTCCAATGCCATGGAAATCCATCCTGAAAAGAATATACATATGGACCACACATTCTTTATGAATTCCTATTTGACATACTAATCCATCACCATGTATAAAATCTTTGAACAAATTACAAGTTGTTATAATATTAACTTTGTTTAGTAATTTAATTTTCTTTTATTAGTTTATCTTTGAGGAGAATTAATTAGTTTATGATTTTATTGTAATATTTGTTACATACAAGTATTGCAGAAAAAATATATATATAATTAGGGGTAAGTTAGTAAAGAATTGATTAATGCATTAAAAAATTAAAAGGAATCTTGTAAAAAGGACAAAAAATATAAATAAAAAAATTCTTATATTTAGGGAAAAAAATGATTCTACTAAGAAAAATGACAAATCAACCAATACAAATTACAATTAGGAGCCATCTTGTATTATGAAAATTTGACCAAACATTGTTGATTGAAAAGGAAAAAGGAAGTTTCACTAATAGTGTTTCTTTTATGTTCCTTATTGAGGTTGCATATCAAAATCGTCTTAAAGAACTATTCCCTCACACTTAAAGACAACACAAAAGTATATATATATCTTATCTAAATTCAGTTTAAATAAACACTTTTTTTACTTATATTTTGATACATATGTGCATCCATTTTGCACCATATAAGTCATATCCACCCGAAAGATCACCGGGAACTCTCATAGTAGCATAAATTATTTTACACCATACAATTCTTTCTTAAAAATGCATAAAAATAATTTATCATCAATTTAAAAAAAAAAAAAAAAAAGACAATATAAATAAGTAGGGTCATTAAGGTGACCACTCCCTTTAATGTGTTGAAAACATCAAACCACTTTGTCATCTTTTTTGTGAGGCCGGTTGAATGTAGAAAATGAAAGCACCCAATTTTGACTAATGATTATCAAATTATGACCAACAAAATTGCTTATAGGAGAGGATAATCTTCTCTAAAAATAGAAGTCTATCGTTATGGCATTAGCATATACCATGGAGAATGACAAGGCATTGCTAGGGGATTCAAATTAGCACACGTGCATTGGCTTCAAGTGATGTAAGATGTGTTATGAGATTATGTCAATATATAATTTTTGAGAAACATACATGAAAGTCGTACTATAAGTTTTCAGCATGAGTTTTGCTCTGGTGGTTCAAATTCAAGTTAAGTATACTCGTTCTAGTAGAATATAATATTTTTTTTGAGTGATTTACATTTAAATAAAATATATTCTTTATGGTTGAATATATTCATTTTTTTTTTTTTGAGTGATTTATATATATATATATATATATGAATATTGTTTTAGTTGATTCAATCTCGAAAAAATCTCACATTATCTAATATGATAGAGAAGTCAGTTCTATTTTTGTATTTAAGATAAATAAATTATAAATTTTTAAAATTGTATTTGGTTTTTTTTATTTTCTTTTAAAATATATATTAAAAAATCTATCGAGCGATTATATTCGAAGAAGTCAATAGCATTTTGCTCAAATAAAAACAAGACAATAGTATTTTAGACCTAAAAATAAAATTGAAACTATAGATAAATATAATTTTTTTCTCAATTATTCGTATAGGTCGGCCAGATTTGCTACACAAGAAAACAAAAAGAACAATCTAAAATCCTTTGTTGAAACGAACATTCTTTGACCACACAATATGACATTGTTAAATTAATAAGGGATATATTTCAAATTTAAAAAAAATAAAATCATATATCTATGAATAAGCAAATGTGAGTTTTATACAACGAATGACGTCTCAACTCATTCCACTAGCTTTGTATGTCAAATTATATATTATTATACCCAAAGCTATAATTAATGGTGGCATAACATACTTGATTGTATAATACTCAATGAGTCGTGACCTAACAATGGATATGCTAAAATGACAGCTAAGCTATTTAATTATGTATATTTAGCCTTGCTTGTGCTTGGCTTTACCTAATTATGCATTGATGAAGTATATCTATTCTTCTGGTTTATATATTTTCTTATTACAATATATAATAGACCTATATTTAACATATTTTTTGGATGACTAGGTACAATCCGGTTCAAAATAAGATACTAATCCTTTTATATACAAAAATATTCATTTGAGGGATTAATCAATTTCAACCAATGATTTTCTATACATGCATAAAGGAACTTTTAATTGCATATTTATTTAAAATACTCAATTATTTATTATTATAACAAATTTTATTGTATGAGTGGTATGTTTGACAACAAAGTATATAAGCTAGCTTATAATTTATAAACTATAAAACTTGTTAGGTAATAGTCATTTTACTATATGTTTATAGCTTTACTGTTTTTTCATAATCTATTTTAAGTAATTTTTTAACATATAGTTTATCATTTTTTTTCAGTCAATTTTACTATCATTATTATTATTATAACTAAAATATTTTATAATTTATTAATCCTTTTATAATTTATTTATTATAATTTAAAT